>CM060832.1:56090000-56310000 GCA_030762175.1 Metallyticus violacea | reverse complement strand
TCAGGCTTGAGGTTCTTTAAATAGTACTGGCAGTACGGGTGTTGCTAGTAGTGGTAATAGTATCTAGTAGTAGTGTAATGGTGGCAGCAGCAGCAGTAACATGTAGTGGATGGTAGCGGATTATTCTTCACTGTGTATTCTTAACAAGCTCCAAAATCTTCACTTTAATGGAGGCATCTTCCATACGGCACAGTGATGAGGCTGTAAGGAGCTGAAATCTCCTGCTCTCCAAGATATGCTGCTTACAAACTGGGGAAACAGAGACATAACTTGTACAGAGAAAGTCTTAACTTGACGATTCGAGGTAATGTGCTTCACTTCTTTCTGGACCCCACGGTGAAGTTGGTTGGGGTAACTACCGACGAGGGAGTCCAGATCGATTCCTGAGGTGGTGACCGGCATTTTATCCTGACCCCATAACCTCCTGGCAAGGCTTAAGTAAAACCAGCCGCAAGCGCATTTCTTCTGAAACCCCATTTCTTTCTTGTTTATTGTTTTTTTTAATTAATAAGGACATAACTCTCGAGCAAAAAATAAAGTTTGGGAAGCAAAGGGAAGTACTACAGTCTAATATAATGAAAAATCTAACTATAACACTTTAAAACATAAGAACTCATTTACTCTGTTATTCTTCTGTTATACAAACAAATGCCTATACATTGGCGTAAAATTGCAACATAGCTGTGGGAGCACTGGCTGTTATACCTACACAGAAGTAACTGTTGGTTGGTTTGAATACTACAAACACCATTGAACAAATATTAAGTCAATTGATTATATGACATTCTAACACAATATGATATTGTGGGGTTTTTGACTGAGACTGTTTTCCATTAATATGTACCGTAGGGTTCCTAATGCGATAACATATTGCTATATAAAATAACAAAAAGTCAGAAAGGATTAAAAAGATACCCCGTTGTTTCAAAGGTTAAAAATACAAACCAATTTTAAGTAACTAATGCTGGTTGAATTTATCTTTTGGCACTTTTAATACTTAGGGAATGAGCAGGTATTGTAAAGCTTCGAAGGGTTAAAGAACTCAAGAACAGCTGACATCTGTATTAAAAATAACTATTCATTAACGAAAATGAAATACCTTCATAATATCAATTATTTTGAAATATGGAACGTGAAATAATGAAATCACTCAAATTTATTGCAACAATTTATATTTTTACCAAGGGTAGTGAATTAAATAGTACAGAGTCTTTAAAAAGTTTCTTTAAACCGTTATTCGTTTTATAATTTTACAAAACATAAGTTATATGTCCACTGTTCTCTTGTTCAACAAATTTCTACTATCCATACACAGACAATATCTTGAAATATTCTAAAATTTCATTGGAGATAGCATCTTTCAGTTGCTGCAGATTTTTCAGTATGCCACGAAAATTCGTTAGGTTAACTCTTAACCAAAAGTCAGCCACGTTGATATGAAGGTCGAGGAAACCATATTGTTAAAAAGTGCCTACAAGTGGCACGACCACTAAAGATCGTTGAAGAGTACAGCTGTGTGGCGGTGCGCTATCTTGCTTGAATTAAGTTCTCCAGTTTGATATACCAGCCAAAGTTTGTTATTTAATATTATTGTCCTATCTCTAGCAACAATAATAAAATAATTCATGTTTTAATAAATAAAACTGTAACTGAGGAATGCAAATAGAAACAAATGATAAACCAACCCCTAATATAGCGATGTTGTTTTCCTATCTCAATTATTATTTTTATAATGCTTTAAAATTTGAAATGGCTTTTGAAAAACCTCATATTTCAATGGATTTCACTCATTTTGTATTTATTTTTATTTTATATACCAATATATTTACATAAAGGCTCTGCGTGTTTCTTCTTGTTTCAAAGAAGAAAACTTAACAGTGAACATTTGAATGATCAATACCTAGGCAAAACGAAGCGGCGCTGTATTCGATTGACCTACAGCGTTAAAGTTATAAATTAATAATATCACCTGACCACCAGGATAGCATACGTGTCGAAGAACAGAAGGAAGGCAGAAAGGAAAGAGTAACAGATAAATAATTTGAACGTCACAGTTATTATGGTTACCTGTATTGTATTTCTTTGGATTTCACTGCCGTTAAGCATCGTATTATACTGTCACAACATGAAAGCTTTGATCACCTGGTGATGGCACAGGTCACATATGGTGTCCTAGAATATCTCTCCCCTCCCCTCACCACTGTCTGCCGTGTTGGGGTTGGATCTGATGGGGCTATTAACAACTACTGGGTACACAGGAGTTCCGGCATATCAGTTTATTTGAACGTGATATTCGCTTCCAAATTTTTGAGTCGATTCTTTTTGCCATGGGTTCTTGTATAGTTTTTCTCTTGTTTGTGAATTATTAACATTTGTTCCGCAAGATTAATATACTGAATAAAATATCACATATCTCATCCTAACTAATGCATTACAATTTGGGCACCCTCATTCAAATGAAAATGCTTCACTCTTAGAACGTGTTTCGTTTCAAAAGCACGATGCATTCATAAACATTTGTGCATATGCCTAAACATTACGAATGAACATGAATTATAAGCCAGGTTAAGCTAAAAATAAAATTTTTGGAACCAAAAACCTTTACTACATTGCTGCTGGCCTGACTGTTAGAAATTTCATTTTGGAGCAAATTACACTGCACTTATTTCTATTTAGTTATAAACTTTTTCAGATGAGTGAATATTCTTGAAGACATATATATGGAAGGAAGCGTTCTAGACCTAAGTTTAGGGTTCCTCTCCGCTATTTGCCGTGAGGAAAAGGTGAAAAAAAAATCTCTTGGTAGGAATCGAGCCACAGACCTCCCGCTCACGAGTCCGCGCCTTAACGACTCGGTCACTAGTGGCGATGTCTTTATATTAGAAGAAAACAAGTTCATATTTGTCTTTGTGAGCAAGGTCAAACAAGTGCGTGTTTTATTCCCAAAAGCGGTTTAAACAATGTAGAATGTAAAGCAGGCGATATCTTTGATAAATAAAACTATTTGTTACGATTCTATAATCTTGAATCATCTAGATATACTTCTTGAAATGTATCTATTCCTTTCTATGAAAGGAATGGCTTATATTTTTTATATTTTAAAACACTTGCTAAGGCAATAGAATATTTAACAAAACAACAAGTGACTATGAACATTCCATTTTGTGTTTTAAAGAAAATTCCATGCATCCCATTCAACCATCTGTCAGCAGATCGATAACGGCGGGATTTGTTTCTTTGGCGGCCGGCTGCCGTGCTTGGTTAGCATATAATTCTCTATGTATTCATTTTAAGAAATATAAACCTCAATGAGGGTGAAACGTTATTCGAGTAACAAAAACAGCAGAACTTAACCCGACAAATTAAATTATACGAACATTTACATTATTAGTTACAGTATTTTTACAAAAAATATTGTTGTATATTATTAATTACTGTTGTAGGATTGCTGTGTGCAATGTTTCAGACTAATAGTGTCTTAATTTTCGTCATATTGAAATTCACATTTCCTTAAAGCTAATAACGTAAAAAAGGCATTAACTACCTATAAGCTATAGAAACTATACGTACTAAAAATATAATTTTAATATGAAAAATGTAGTTTCATTTATTACCCGAGAGAAAACTCGTGGCTGGAGTTTGTTAATGCAAACAAAAAATGTGGTATGTTTATAAAACATAAATATCCTTGCTCTTCCAACCAAGGAAAATAACATTTTTATATTTAAATACGGCAAATAGATAAAAAAAATATTTGAAAAAAATTAGGAATTTCAAGTCACCTTGAAGATTAAGTCGGTATAAGAGAATATAATATACACAATTTACAAGATTACATTTTCTATTTCAATGTAATACGCTTTCAGGTTTCATTGGAATATTTTAAATTGACATTTTTACGTGATTTTGTGAAGCGTCCTCATTCTTAAAGGTTTCATAATATCTGCCTAGAGCACATCTTAAAATATTTCGTATAAATCTGAGGTGAGAAAACAATAGACTCTTTATCGAGGTAAATCACATAAAGTTGACTAACGTTTGAATAAAGTGAAACACTTCAAAACAAAAGAACGATTAGTAATAGTAGTAATGGATTAAAACAATTGCAACCTGTTCTGTTTCTGTTTATGAAACAAAAATATTAGCATCAATAACTTTTATGTGTTATATTGCGCATAGTCTCAAATGATTTTCTTTCCTGTTTATTAAAGTCTGGCAGTTAAACTTTTTTGGGTTACACGATCTAAAAGAAGAGGAGACGAGACAAAATGAATGCTATGATAGCGACAGCGGAATGAAATTTATAAAGCGAAAGACCAGAAGCAGGAAATTCCTAAGAATATCAGGTAGGAAAAATGCACATATAGAAGACAAAAATGTCAGTGCTTAGGGCAACCGTCAAACTGCTTAAATTACCTCATCTGTACCTCTTTTTATTTGTTTCTTTCTTTTTTATGGAGGGGGAGAGGAGAGAAATCCATATCATATTCTTTATGGTAAACGTGCTTAACTGCTGACCACAAATCCTAGCTATTAGATCGAATAGGTAAGAAAGCAAGGAGAAAAATATAGAATTTTATATAAAAATATTAGATCACACTGTTCATACATTTGTTTGTTTTCTCTTCGATAGCTAGAAAAATGAGAAAACAATTCTTCATAAGCTCATACTATTTTATTTTGTTTAGAAAGTACATAACACTTAATTTCTCTTTCATTTTTGTATTTAAAATGTATGTATCACAGTTAGCTGTTCATTTAGTGGCTTTCTAATCTAATTCATATCTTGAAAAAATGAGATTATTTACCTTCTGGACGTAATACATTTTTATAATGTTTACATTGTGGTAATGTAAAATATGTTGACATGTTTTGTTTTTCATGGATTTACCAAAATAATTTCAATTCAATTATCTTACAGTCCACAGAGGAACTGTTTACAAACAATTTGTTCACTGTTTTTAAAATATCTTCTATTTTCACAACACCATTCGTTCATCATTTCTGTGCTAACTTAGTAACCTTTTTAAATTTCTGATAATTGTCTTTGGTTTCTTAAAGTTTTGCCTTTATAGTTTGTATTTAATTATGCCGTACTAAAATATTTTGCAGTCAATTCAGAAAAGGGGGGGGGGCAAATAAAAAGTGTTCGTGTTTAACCAAAACGCATTTTACACTAATAGTAAACACATACAGTGCATCTGTGTGCACAAGTCTTTTAATGAATATTTAATTAAGCTGATGATGATGATGGCCGTGATGAGGCGAAGGAAAACCACAATAGACCGGTTATTACTGTGTACATCCTTTGGTATCAATATCCCAATTAAAAATTGTAGTATACACGTCCTTTCACTAAATAACATTTTAATCGTTAGCTGTGACGCGTTATAGCTACAGGTACAATATATTAATGTAACACGTACAATGCAATATGTTCAGCTTGTATACATCTATAGTGCTTTTTGTTCTTTTTTTAAAGGGAAGGGGCTGGCAGCGTAGGTATCAGCTACACCCTACATCAGGCTGCAGGGCTTGGTCAGGAGTTTTTATTCTAAAACACACGCACGGGTGTTAACCAATACCCCATCCGTATGATGCAGTTTTAATATTCAAATAACACGTATTCGTTTTTAACACATTTCTCTCTCCCGGAATCAATTGGCAGACACATGTTGCGTTGCTTTCTGTGTCAATATCCTTTGTATGCATTTTCTCAAACACAACAGAAAAAGTTCATGTATTTACTGCACTGAAAATTCAAGTTACGAAATGAATATTAGAGTTTTTTTCGTCTTTAGGAACAGAGTTGCAAAATAGTTTTAAAAGGCAATTAAAATATCAAATAAAAACACAAGGAAATAAATAAATTATTTTTATAACACAAGGCTATGCGCATATTTACATCTGCACACAACAAAACTTTAATATATGAATAATAGCCCTGGCGAATTCTAGCAGAACTAATCTAATCCGAAAGGATAAAAAACGAACATCGATAACGTGTGGCGTTTGTTTTGTTTATTGCTGCTTAACCTCAATATTAGGAACAACAAAGATATTCAAATCTCTTGTAATAATTGGTGATAATGCATTATAGTTGCAGAATTGAATTAAATTACGATCAAAATGTTTATTGTAACATGCTCAACGTGTGTCTCACACCTGAGAGTTAATTTAGTGATGCATGGCTTTGGTATATGAAGATATTAAAAGATTATTGCTCTCACAAAACACCGGGGTAAGTTGTTTTCAATAAGAAACCATCCATTGCTGACCAATTACGGTGTTTACTTTATTAGAGTTGGGAAATATAAATATTCGGCTCACAAGAAATGCTTACTACATTTGTTTGAGTTTTTAGTTTCGCCATTTTTTCATTTAATGTGATTTCTCTTGGGATATTCCAAAAACATGTCTTAAAACAAGAATTCAGAAAGAAAGCACAACGAGTGAGTGGTATAAAAATAGAGTTACTATTGAAGTATTTTGACAATAAGGACTCACAAAAAGTGAACATGTAGAAAAGATATAAGTAATAAAACTGTTTGTAACGTTAATATATCCACCAAATATTTTAATTTTCACTCCACCAAAGTTTCAGTTATGAGAATATGTGCGCTGAGATTATCTTTGGAAATAAAAAAAATATATTAAATTAGTAAAAAATGATCGTGCTTCCATTTGAGTATGTTTATACCTAGTATTAAGAATAAAAAAATCCTGGAAATTGGATGAATCCTCCATAAGAGAATTCAAATTTAAATTTCCGTTTTGAACTTTGCGTCACTTTTGCAGGAATATTGAATACACTTATTTGTATTTTGCATTTAATGAGTGCATTTAATATTTCACATTATTTCACTGATATCATATACCCGAGAGAAAAAGAGCTGTTGGAGTTTGTTTTATGTAAAAGAAAAAACTAAAAAACAAAACAAAAAAAAACAGGCAATTGTCTATAAAAACAAAAACATGCCTAAACTTTCCGTACCAAATTTCATTGGGCACCAAGCATAAATTACGAAAAAGAATGTAATATATATCTTATGGTATTACGTCTTTGAGAGATAATGTGCAAAGCATAAAGACAGGAAAACTATCTCCATCTCAGGATGCAGACAAAAAATTTATGAAAAAAAGAAATCATATTGTGGAATTATGGCTGCGTTCTACATAATTTTATTTATTTATTTTTATTTTTGTGACTCACACAAACAGTTTGCCACAATATCAAAGAAAGAACGAAAGTAACATGTTTTCGTTTAAAGCTAATATTTAAATTAGCAGCTCTGCGGAGGGCATAGGTTAAATTCTCTGGGGTAACCTGCGCGACCAAGTTCGGTCATGGGTTTTTCGCAACCTATTTGGAGTATCCTTAGAGGCTCTAGACAATAAGTACTAACGAACGTCGGTTGTAAATAAATAACTAACAGAGTTTTGCCATCTGAATAAAGCTATAAAATCTCATAAGGTATAAAGGACTGTCAATGACTTTTGAAAAATAACATCACACATAGAATGAGGACTATTTTGCTTTCAATAACTTCAAAAACAATGTTGCAAATAACTGGAAAATTTTTTGTTCGGCTTCCTTCCCTATGAAAAGAACCGATCATTCCATTTCAATTCCCAAATACAGCTTTTAATCGTTATAATGCAATGAACTATTCACCGCTTTACGCTTTTGTTTTCTTTATTGACGAATGTGTTTGCGTATATATTTGACAGTTGACAATCTCACAGCGATGAGATTTCAACATTTGATCGATTCGACAAATGACTCTCTATTTAGCAGCCGCTCTGCAAATAGTTTATATACCTATCTGTGATATTATTTTTTATCCTTTACTGCAGTATTTACGACGTTCTGTTTATTCTGTTATTCTTTGAAATACAGGAACTAACATATACCATGTAACATTCCATTCATCCGGAAACACTTACGACGTATTATAACACGATTTTGACCAATAATTAGAAAAGAAAGTATTGATATAATAACTGCAACAATTCTAAGTCAAATCTAAACATGGAAATATTTTAAAACACTGTTCATATTTGATTGTAACGCAGTCTTCATTACACTCTCGACTGAATCTTCCAAGAACCTCGCAAAAATCAGACCCAATCGTATATTTGACCTTAACGGAACGATTCCTAAGACTATCAGCTATCTTAACCAAATTAGTGGTCACGAACAACTCTTACCGAGAAAGCAAACAGAGCGAGAGGCTCAGAAAAAAACACCACTTCAAACTCTAGCACGCAGCATGCAGTTCTATTATTCACCGTAATCCACCGATAAACCCAGCGTCTTTTCATTTGGTGTAATTACGCAGGTTGGGAGGGGGAGAAGGTACATTTGTTAATTAAAACCAAGCTGATTGGTCGCCGTAATTACGCCTATCTCTGAGTGCCATGGCCACTTACATATCGTAAATTTGTCCGCTAACGGACCCGGTTCTTTGGACACCAAAATGCTGGATAATTAGAGGCGCATCATTTAATGGAGTGGGCGTAACATGTTCGCTATGTTATGCTTTAAAAAGAACCCAAAACGTTGTAAATTGTGAGTTTTTATTTCTGTGGGCGTAGACAGTTCATTCGTCATGATTACAACACAAGAATCTACTGTTTGTGAAAACTTTCATGAGAATGCAGTGAAATATTTTAAACTTGACAAGCCACCGTGTATTATGATTTCCTTTTGACAAGCGACATTTGCATAGCGGGTAACGTTGTTAATAAAGCACTAAAACTTCTACAGCGCAAGGGATTTACAGCTTAAAAACATAAACACGGAGTCAACGTAGTGTTACGTATTGTAAGTCTAACCTAATAAAATGAACTAAATGAAGTGGACAAGATGTATACATTTTGAAATCGGCACTTGATTGGCGCAAAATCTCTAGTTACTTGGAACATTTTAGACATAACTGCATCTAAAAATAGACAGATACATTTAGAAAAACAATATATATGACAAACACTTTGACACTAGAAAAAACGGCAGCATTGAAAGTATACCGTACTTAGAAAAATATTAACACACTGGGCGAGCAATCAGCTTGCAAACTGTTTTTCCAGTAATAAAACGCGTTTATATCCTTTCAGTTTGTATTTATAATATTCTTTTCCCGTAATACACGATTATTTAAAATATTTACGGTTGTTGTTTACTACGTAAAATGGCTGCCTTTCGATTTACCTTGAAAACTTTTCCGATAACATTTTTTGTTTTTCTTTTTTGTATGATATTGTACAATTTACTCTTTATATTATACAGAAATAATGATAAAATTCACTTATGATTGTCTTTGTATGTTTTAAAATGAATGTTAACCAAAATATTATAACATAACAATAAGGCAACGTGATTACGTCGTTAGATATATTAGTGAAACCGAAGAATTGTTGCTTAGCATTATTTTACATAAACTTCCTCGTATTTAAATTACACGTTATTTTTACTCATATGCTTGCTATTAAATAAACATGATTGGTTGCTTTTATTGACTTTTGGAATATTTTGGAACAACGATAATTTCTTAACTTTATTAAAGAAAAAAATGCTTTTGAAACCAACGTTTCTTGCAAAAATATAAATTAAAACAGAAATTATTTTCAAAATTTTGTCTGTTTTAAATTTAAGATTCTTAGTCTAAATGACTATAGATAAATTCTGTGGCAGATGTAAATGATGTGATAATTCAAAATTTCTTGTAAATTCAGAGCTCTCTATCAGAGCTAATGAAACCATTTCATTGAAAGTTATAGTTTTTTTTATTTGTTTATTTAAGGACGCTCTTTAACATCTCAGGTCATCAGCGTCCCCATTCTATTCAGAGTGTGAAACGGCCGACAAAGTATACTCTCAACTTATAGGAAATATAGGTAGGTACGTTACTGTTAACTGCTTCCTTTCTAATTACCGTTCTGCTCTTGTGGTGTTGTATGAGCTTTCTCATTGTTTGTGAGGAGAAAAGAAAGATTATAAAACAACAGTGTTAAAAGTTCGTGCCGTATCGGTTTATTAAAAACTTTCAAATTTAGGCCCCCAAAAGTAATTATGCACGTTTCTTTTAGTTAACACAAGTCTTTAAAACTAGTTCTTTAAATATGTTTAGCTTAATATCGCGCTCTCCTTTGTTTTTGTTCTTTACTGATCGTCTTTTGTCCTTAAATTTTCTTTGAATTCACAGGTAGTCAATTACGGATTAAAATGCTGTTAAGAAATATCCTTGTAATGGTAAATTTACCAAATTCAGTTCCTATTTTCTCAAAGACTATTTAACCTAATGAAACGAAACTTTTAAAGCATATACATGCGCATAATTGAACATTTCTGATGTATTTTCACTGCTATGCTATGCTTTTGAAGAAAATTATAAATTGTTTTCAATTGTTTTCTGTTTTCCCCACATTTTATTTTTTTAACGTTGTCACATTTTGTCCTAGCTCTACAATAATGGATCCACATCATAAAATAATATCATGAATAAGTGGTAAAAGTTTAAAAGTGGTAGTTTATAGTTACAGATTCTAAAAAAATGGATAACTTATGCAAATAAAAAAAAATGTAATTTCTCAATAATTGCTGCCCGAAAAATGTTTTTACAGAAAAACTAACTTTTTGAAAGAAACACCAGCGAAAACCCTCCAACACTGTAAAACAACAAAGAATGGTGTTATGGAAACAAACGCTGTCAATTTATGAAATACAACTTTTTCTATCATTCAAGATACTCTTCTAGAGCAAATAGTTCCTGAAATATAGAATTTTAACTGAACAAGTGCTCGCAAAATCCCCCCCCCCTGAAATGTCTTCTGCAGTGACATAATTAAAAATGTATTAATATTTACACCAAGGAACATAAATGAAAATCATATCAAAATAAACAGGAAATTCCAAATATTAAAATCGCACAAAAACAATAATATGATTTTGACCCCCCCCCTCCCTTTAATACTCTCCTTAAGTATGCCATAGGTGTTAGATAAATATCTACTGATTTCTAGTTAGCTCAATTTGCTACAAGAGCGCTGAAATAATAAAATAAAATAAAATAATAATAACATTCCTCCATTGACTAGCAGCTTGTGAATATTTGGTAAAGTTCAGTATTTTATCGTAATTGCCATATCATCGGAAGTTTTCCTATCTCAATACACAACGCAATAACAGCCTTGCGGTCTGTCTACTTTAGCGCGACACAAAAACTTGCGCCTTCTCTAATTCAACCGCCATCTTAATTTACTTTCTTTTTCTTATACTATTAAAATGTCGTGCACGTCAAAGGACCTGTCTTCAATTAAAAACTCTGTTTATAACCGTTTATATCTTAATAAGACAAGCCCCTACTAAATCCAGCAATTTGCAACGCCTTATGCAAATCACGTAATATTACCAATTATTATTTGTGGGTATCAACGAAATTGCGCTTTTTCACAATAATAACAATAATGGAGGACTTGTTAATGTAAAATTTCCCTATATGATGAAGGCACCTACAAATTATAAGCTCCCGAGTTACAGTATATATTGATACTTAGGGTAATTACCAACCGAAAAACTGAAAATAACAGACAGGAACGAGAAAGAAACTTTTGGAACATTTTGTGAAAAGAATAAATAAGGTGCCACCATCAAAACTCTATAAATGTAGTAGCAATGAACGATCGACAGGTATATGTAGTTTTATGAATGACAAATTTTGTAAATGTCATCATTTTCCCCCTCTTGCATTGTATTGAACATAAAGATGTACCGTATTTTTTTTAAATATTTCATTACTTGCGTTTATTTTTATATAAACTGATAGATACCAGCAACAAACTTTACCCTATGATGTAAGCATTGGATTGAAAAAGGCTATCACGATTAGTTTTTGTTTTCTTTCAGTACTTGTTTAATTCGAAACTACGCAAATATGCTTTTAAATCCTGTATCTTAAAATACGCTCTTTTGTTTATCACTCACTTTAAATTCTAAACATTGCCAATTGATAACGTCGGGAACTATCGATAAGCGGTTATCGTTCCAATTAGTGAAATGTTTTCTTGTGATCGTGCCTTGAGCGCTTCAGTTTTTGGATTTACAATAATGTTTTTGAAATAAAAGACCGTCTTTCTTTTCTTATCTTTTTTTTAACTGCCAGCATTGTCTTAAGGCAGTTAGGGGTATCCATATTCTTCTTAAAAATGGTGTAAGCTTGTAAATGTTCATAAAGCAACATTAATAATTTACTTGCACAGCAAGAATATCAGTTGACGATAACCACAGCAACAAACAGACAAAATCTGCTAAAGTGTTAAACCCAACGAACTTAAGAGTACGCGTGTAATAAAAAGTATTTACTATTTTTTCGTGCTTTCCTCAAACCAATTAGCCCTTACGCATGACCACACGTAAATCAAATAGATTCGTTATATATGACACTGCAGAAATTTTACATTCTTGTGCCTTAGTAAAAAGTAATTTAACATGCCATAATTGGTTTTGAATGCACCTGAAATTTCACAAACTTATTTTCGGTAATAAAGACGTTTTTGGAAATTGCAGTACCCAAATTGTAAGCATGGATAAACGCGTTTATAAGCAACCAAAATCAATTGCATGTGCAACAAACGTAACTATTTATGTGTATTTCTTTAATTCTTTATAGATACCGCCATGAAGTAAAGAAAAAAAAAAATCGCCAAGCTTTATACAATCAAAATGTTAATTATAATATGATGTAATGGATAAGCTGTTATTATGGTAAGCAACCAAGATGGACATTTTTTCTGACTTTTAGACTTTCAGACAATAACAACTGACAGACGACAAATACAGCATGAGGTGTCGATATTATTTGCAAGCTTATTTCAATATTTACGTTACGCAATCTCTATATAGAGCTTTTTAGTTTATCTCGCAAGAAACAAAAGAGTATACGAATTGCTCCCTTTACAGCTACTTTGTTTTGTACTGTTAAGTGCTACAACCCTGCAAAGAAACCGAACAGTCGAAAGTCGTATCTTTCTTTGCCAAGAAACCGAATAGTTGAAAGTCGCATTGATATTTTATTTGCAAAGAAACCGAACAGCTGAAAATCGTATCTTTCTTTGCAAAGAAACTGAAAGGTTGAAAGTCGCATTGATATGTTATTTGCAAAGAAATTAAACAGTTGAAAGTCGTATCTTTCTTTGCAAAGAAACCGAACAGTTGAAAATCGCATTGATATTTTATTTGCAAAGAAATCAAACAGTTGAAAGTCGTATCTTTCTTTGCAAAGAAACCGAACAGTTGAAAATCGCATTGATATTTTATTTGCAAAGAAACGGAATAGTTGAAAGTCGTGTAGACTTTCTTTTCTCTCTTTCTATTTTTTATTTACACAGAGGGTTTCTGCGACATTATAGTTATGTTTGTTAGATTGATTAGGACATGCCACGTGGTGCTTCGTCCTCGCTGAGCCGACCTGGTATAATTTTGGGGATTTATTTGTTTTCTGTCTCCAAAGAAAACACAACAATGCTAGATTACGGGGCTATGACTCACGTTGAGCGGGGCAAGTCGTGCCGACGCTTGCTGGGGTGGTGGAGGTGGTGCACACATGATTCTCTGTCCTCCAGGCTGTGGTGGCGGAGGTTGACGATGGTGGTGGTGATGGTGACCATGGTGGTGTCCTCCGCCGTTGCTGGGCTGGCTCGTGGCCGGCACGCACAAAGGAAGTACGTTGTTCTGCATTAGGATCATTGATAGGCATTGGTTCGTACACCAAACACACTGTCACCCACTTCCATAGCACTCACTGCACTCGTTCACTAGCGAATCATCACGAGGGCTGTTTTTTTTCTAATGATTTCTTCAGAGGCTGCGATCACCTGGCGAGATGGATGCCTTGACAACTGCCATCCTGTGTCGGGTGGGGAGATGGGCGGTATCCGGTCAAGCTGTCTCCACTAATATCCCTGGCTATGCATATCATACACCCTACCAGCTGTACTTGCCATACGACTGTATAGACCATGAGGTCTCTCCCCCTCCCCCGGTGCTTCCTCTCCTCCTATACGCCTACTGGGAATACACATCCTCGAGCGCACGAAGTTTCCCGACTGTCCCCGAATGTCACCGATCTTTTCGACCGCACGCAATGTGCGTGTTTGTCGTTCCAGAAAATTGCAATAAAAGTCCATGACACTTAAAAGGTTTACGTGCTCTAAAATGATCGTAATAAATTTAATAAGGAGTTCTTTCTTAAAATAAAAATTCCTTCTTAACCAAAACAATATCGTAACAACTGTTTGTAAGCGATGCAAAATCTGAAATGGTCCGTGCATACGAAAAAGGTGGGGTCACGGCAAGGGTGGAAAGACAAGGAAGGGTTGGATGAGACCAGAGGGGTGACGTAAGGAGGAGAGGTAAGGTTTGGAGGGGAGGGAGATGCTACTTTCCTGTCTCTGTACTTACCACTTCCATCATGAGGCCAGCTCCGTTCGTTGGGGGCCCTGGCAACTTGAGCTTCGCCGCTGATTGGTCGTCGGGTCGGCGCATGCGCGGTGCAGCTGCGGCAGTAGGCATCTTTATCCGTTCCCCCCGTGCCGGTGGACTCTCTCTACCCTCTCCTGTTGGACACAAACAAAAGCCAAGTCCAAGCAAAAATCAACATAAAAACAACCTCAGATTGACACAGTGACGTGGGTTACCTCTGGACTAAACATGGAATTAAAATGTGGCATTTAGTAACAATGCTCAAAAAGTTTTGAAACTATTTGGGGAAGAAGAATAAAAACGACTTATATATAAGTAAAAACAAACTTAAAGCACAATATATCTTTAAATTTAACGTTATTTGGAAATCTATAGGTATTGTTTCTACCAAGACACTTTAATAAACATTTTTGTATATTTTTAAAAAGAAATGTACACAAAATTATTTTAAAGTAGGTATGTCTGCCAAATAATTCAGGTTTTATTTGTGCTGAAACTTACTCTCTGTTCAAAATTTTAATAAAATGCTTCATTTTCCCAGTTGCTTCTCAATGCTGTGAAAATATTTTTGTTTACATTTATTATTTACTTTTTTCTTTATTCTCGTTCCATTTTGGGTTTTTCAATAAATAAAAAGTTAGCAATGAAACAATAGCTAAATGCACAAAGGGATATTTGTCTAGAGGTGAGATAATTAAGGATACTTTTTTTCTTTATCCATCATCATCTGTTATTTTTTGCCCCAATCTTATTTGCATTCTTCAAGCCATGCTTCAGTTTATTGCATTTTACAAACACATGAGGTTTACAGCAGAAAGAGAACATCTCAGCAAGCTGGGGATCGAGTGTCATATCACTCGCCTAAATTTAATTATACGAGTACAAGGTGACGAGAGGGAACCTCTTCAAGCATTCGAAAGGAGCTGGCGGGGAGATCAATATGGGGCAAATGTTTTTCTGTTACCAGAGACCCCTTTCTCTCCGTCAATTTACTTATTCTTCTCCTCCGTGCAGTTCTACTCCTCACTGCAATCAGAATCCTGTTAGCTACAAGGTCGCGCTATAGTGTCAGAACAGTTCACCTTGACCCAGATTTTGCTAACTCCACGAGAATGCCACAAAAATTCATCGTGTAGTACGTCATCAGACGTCAGTTGCGAGAAGTTCAGAAAACGATTTTGTGTATTATTTGGGAAAATAAGCAGAGATCTGTTGAAGAAACCAGGAATGTGTTGTTGGATATAAAAAGGATAACAAAATCGGTGAGGTGCAACTGTTTTTCGGGCATGTTTTTTTTTCTCCCCCAAAATGCGTCGAGATGCGCCTTTTACGTTTTATTATTATTATTATTATTATTATTATTATTATTATTATTATTATTATTATTATTATTATTATTATTACAAAACATATTACTGCAGGCTTCAAAATACAACCATTAAGCTGTAATATATTTATACACAAAATATATTTTATAAGTAATATGTATTTGGTCGTAGTAGATTGAATTCATGATTAATGCATAACAAGCCAGTTGTAACTCTTTATGTTCATGCATACTCTAATTCACAACTGATACTTTTTTATTTATTTGGTTTATTTACGGACGCTCGTTTAACATCTGAGGTCACAAGACTCCATTCAATTCAGGGCGTGAAATTCAGACTTGAGTTTCTTTTTCGTGCCGTAAATCTACAACATGGGATCCACGGCTTTAATTTCCTGCCGGAGGAAGAATTTTTACTCCTGGTAAGGTTACCATTAGACCATCAGGATCACGCAACTGATACTCCCTAAAGAATCGAAAATAGAATGAAAGAATTTGGAAAATTCAGTAATTCATCACGAATTGTCAAACTTTCCCTGCTGCGAATTTCCATCTTGATGCTGAAGCGACCTTGCACCGGAATAGCTTTGTTGTTCACAGAATGCAAAGCATCGCAGTTTTTGTGGAATCTGAAACAACGCCGGCAGAAGGGAAGAAGGAAGAGATTTGACCTTTGTCCAGAATTTTTGTTTCTCGGTCAGTTGGCATGAAGTTAAGTTTTAAGGAGCCTAACAAACTACCCCCTTCGAGGGTTAGAGAAATAAGTCCCGGGGGCCACAATCTGACCTTGGGTCACACTGACATAAATAAAAAAAATCCTCAGTGAGAAACATGCCAAATCTTTTCACACCGACGTTGTTATGACAAATTATGAGAAATGAAGTTAACTGTATGTCGAATTATTCAGGTTAGGTAAGAAAAAACAGAGGATTACGTCACCAAGATGTGCTTTTATAGCATTTCATCATTTGTTGGCGGTTTATAACACATCGTCTGTATATTTTTATTGTATTATCGTCTTATAATTTTGATTTTTCTTTAAGGATATAAAGTTGTCCCAAATATTTAAATGCTCACTAACCTCGTTATTAGAATCGGCTAAGGAATTAAAATAGATATCGAAGAAGCGGTAACACTTTAATCTTCTGGTTGAAAACCCTCTGGGGCTCGAAATATATCAAGCAGTATGTAAACTGCAACCTATCGAGCATGCGCTATCCATCATTCAATTTTTTTTTTTTTACTGTGTATATAATTACGGGGAAGACTTACCGTTCATAATGATTTGCCTAACTGTAGATTGCTTCGTATTACCCGGAGGCCTGTAACATGTTCCCGGTGGATCTCTTTATAAGCCGATGGTTGATCTCTTGCGGTCCAGCCTATTGACACTAATGTGTGCTGCAGAACAACATCCAATTCATCTCCATCAGCACGCCGGTAATTGTGTTTGGTGCACGGGTTTGTTTTTAAAGTTATAATTCCACATGAGGTCCAGCTTGGCGGTTTTATTTTTCCTCTCGTGTGTGTTTGTTTTGAGAGTTAATTTACGTGAAATGTGGTGATGGACCCCCGGCTTCCATACAACGCTGTCCATTCAGACTTTCAATAGAAATTTCATCTACGCCTTTTGTACTAGAGTTCAGCAGCGTTTTCAATATAAATGAAATGTCACTCGCATTGTTTGCTAATGAAATAAATTGGTTCCCTTCCGTTTAAGCGAAATCCGCGCAGATCACACACACAAAAGAAATGAGACCATGCTAATTTTAGTGCATTGTTGTACTCGACTTTTGCTAACACTATTGGAACACAATTATTATCCCTTTGTTTAGGATACTGGCGTGTCACTGTTCGAAGTGACATGGAGCGCTGTTTGCAAAGGCGCGGGAGACACTGAAGGCCCCAGGTCACGAGGAAGTCTCCTGAAGGAGCTGCCTTTTCTATATATTTTTTTTAACCCCTCACCCCCCAGGACCCAGTGCCCGGGCGTGTCACAAACCTCGCAAAATACAAGAAAAAAGGGGAGTAGGATTTTGGAGAGCTCGCAAAGAGCGGAGAGAGGAAAAAAGAGCTGACCTCCTCCACCTTCGTCTTTCTCCCGCATCCAATGTCGACCTGAGAAATGCGGACATGCGCCAGAGAGGAGAAAATGCCACCCCCGTCCTCTGTCGCCCGGGACGGTGACTGATAAGGAGATAGGGAGGGGGTGAGGCGGTGACAGCGTCGCGTTAGGAAATGCAAACCCCCGTACCACGAGCCTCCGCCCCTTTCTGGCACTTGCGCGACGTGCTGTGACAAGAACTGGGGTAGAAGGCGTGTCCCAGGGAGACGAACACCGGCCGTTCTCTTATCGACCAGACCAAGCTCACAACTACCTCTGTGACAAGATATCTGCTCCCATGTTAGCACTACACCACTCTCCCGGAATTAAATCATTTAAAACTGTCAATTTCCGTTCTTAATGCTTTCCGCTTATAGACACAAACCAATGGAACTATGACTCACAATGGCTTGAAGTAATTATAGATATCTGTGAAAAATTTGAAATTAATGAACATAGAAGTCATTGTTTTCTCGAACTCGTGGTATTGTAGCTGACTTCTGAGGCCGAGACACCCGTTATCCCAGTGAAAGTGAAGGTGATATAATTATGATGCATAATGAGTTCTTGGTGCCTTAAAGCTATCTGGCATTCATCTTCTCAGGGTAAGGAAAAAAAAAAAAAAAACTCCGAAAACATACCTAACCCAGACTGAGAATCGAACCTAGTATTCGAAACACTGTATCTAGTACATGGAAGCTCTTCTAGAGTTATTATAGCATTCTAGGGGTAAATTCAGCATAATTAGGAAGCATGTCACTTTGATGTCAAGGTTTTTATACAGTATTAGCTACAACAACAGATAAAGTTCTTCTTTGTACTGCTTATTTAGTGCAGCATTTTTATTGTAAAGGTTATCTGTGAACTACGATGGGTGGTCGTAATTGACTCCCTCTATCACACAGTGACATCTTAATGGGCACTGTTTCAGAAACGTTATTTAGTAGTTTCTGATTTCAGAAATGCATACCCTTGTCATTAAAATCTGTTAGGTACAAAACATGCGGTCGCATTGATTTCAAACTTCCAGCAAGTTCTTAACTTTTATAATATTTGCTTAAGACACTGCACAAATGTACAGCTTGTAAAGCAACAGCGAATGAAAACCATTCTGCATTGTGTTAAAAACAGTAAATATATAAATGTCTGTACCTGATATAAACCTGCTGTAAATTGTTACATTACTGCGATGTACTTAAGTTGTGTTAGTTAATGTGGCATGTTATAAAGTTATTTTTAAAAACGTTTAATACATCGAGAGAAATACGTTGATTGATAACTGAAATCCCAGCATGTCATACAGAACGCAAAAATCACTTCAGTACGTCGATACTGTTTACATACAGTACGCGCATTTCTTTGCAATGATTAACTCGCGATTCCGAAGTAGCGAGGCATTCGAGTTTCTATATCCCGTCGCTAGATGGAAGCAGCATACTCTAAAGCCAGCTGTTCAGTCTACAAACACATACCATGCGTGCTTTTTATCTCCAGTTACCTTCTGCAGCCTTGTCGTGCATAAGAATAAACAACAACCCTTCACGAGAAACAGCAGTTGATGTTAAGGTAAAGGTAACAGCGTCAACAAATCGCATGTGGGCTCGAAGTGAGACGCTTGCTCCAGTCACAAAACAAAACACTTGAAACTCACCGATCCCCATGGCTGTGTAAGTAGGTAGCATCCGATGTTTTCATTCAAGACATCATCATAGTTGCAGCAATCACCATGAAGACAAAGTTTAGCGAGTTTCTGTACCTCTACTAGAGTATCATCACAAACAAAAACATCCTTTGGTAAAGAGTATGTTTAATGCACTATCTTTTCACATTGAGCACTAACACACTTATCACTTCCACACTTGCGAGGGGGTACAACTTGAGCGAGCGTTGTTCAACTCGTGTAACGCGGTGATGGAATCTTCGTCGTGGTGACGATCCACATCCCTCCTGCTATTTCGACCGTCAGACAGTCACTGGCTTGGCAAGGGACAGCGACAAGAGCGCGGGGACGAGTCCCCCTTCCCCTGCATGCGTTAGCTTCCCCTCCGCTACCCCCACCATCACATAACATCCTCACGGGATTAGGCCTATGAAATGTCACCGACGACCCAGCGACAAGCCAACCGAAGCAATGGGCGGTGACCAAAGGAGAAAAGGACCCCCTCCCCACTTCTTTGCTCGACGTTTTGTTTGGTGTCCTTCATCCCCCTCTATGCGACATGCGACACGTTGAAAACAGCGTGGGCGACATGCCAACAGGTGACAGTCGCAAGCAGCCGGCGCCGTGCTGCTGGCTAATATCCACCATCCAAGGTCTGGCTTTGGCCTGAGTTCCGCACATTCTGGTGGTGTTATGAACTCAATTATGTAGTTTATGGGTCAATGGGATTCAGATTCAAGGTTCTTCATATCCACATTTGGACATTATTACAGAAATGAAAATTGGAAATTCAGTGCAAACGTTAGTATCTACATCATTATAGATTACTATCTTAAAGTAACTAATCCAATTATTTTATCATGCTTTTCAAACTCATGTCTTTCTATATTTGTGGGACTTTGTTGTATTACAGTTTCTGTGCTGTAATTCACCATGTTCTAATTATTACACTCTTTAGTTCTTTATTCCAAGGCATTTAAAGTCTCAATGGAGTTAATTTTTGTATATGTCTGGTCAGATTGAATCCATTTTCATATATTTTAGATCATTATTGTTGATAATTTTAGTTCTGGGATTGTCGAAAAATGGTGAAATTCCTTAATTTAGTATTTCTTGAACTTGGTGAACATGGTTCTTTTTAGTCCTTTCCCCCCCCCCCCTTCTATAATGGAATTTAATTTCAATAAGTTTCAGCTTATCCTGCGAATTATGTAACCATGCAAACCCAGTAGTTTTACAGCAAATGCTGTATTACTACCTAAGCGTTTTATGTGGGAAAACATGGAAAAGCTCAGAATAATGCATAGCTTCTTATTTACATTCATTCAGGATGGAGTTTTTTTTACTTTGAGAGCATAGCTCCAATTAATGGAGCATGCTCCAAGTGTAATTTCGCCTTCAATCAAACGTGAGCATTTAAAAAAATGAAATAAATAAATAGAAGTACAGGATTTTATTTACCATAAATGTAAACACGAACAGTGTTTATGGTAGTTGTGTTATTTCTTTAATTGTATTTTCTGTAATCTTTTTCATTTATATATTTTGGTACCTCAGATTTTCATGGTATATTCAGGATATGGTACGAGTAATTAACAAAAAATTGTGTTTTCAGATACAAGGGATTTAAAGTTTATGCCGATCGAATTCCAGTTAAGCAAACACTCAGGAACACATCACTATGTGGATTCATTCTAGAATAAAGAAACTATTGTGAGATAGTTCAGTACGTAATGGCTAGAGCCCGGAAGTTAGGCAAAATGCTTTTTCTACCTAAGTGGATATACTTAAGTCAGTTAGAAATGAATACATTTCCTTATATTTGGGGTCAGTAGGACCAGTTTTTATTTTGCTTCTATTGCCTATTTGGGCTTCTGTTGCCTAATTTAAGGTTTTAAACCTGTTTCGGATGATTATGGACTTTTTCTATGATTATTACCCATTTTAAACAGCACATAAATAATCAAAAATATATCGAAGTAGAAAAGTTATAAATATTAAATGGCATGTTCACCTCACAAAAATAACTGTTGAGAATCTTATTATACATTTATTTCTTTCTAAGCAGTCAAAATTTTTGTCCTCAACCCATTCACTTAAGCTCCTTAAATAGAACCTTCATTAGTGAAAAGAACGCAGGGTTACCTGGGGCATAGGAATACCGGAAAATAGAGAGAATAAGTGAAGTACTGTAGTTTTGAATAGTCCTGGCGAGCGAATCAATCTGCGCGAGACAATTCCAGGGAATTTGTGCTGGAAGGTAAATTCTCAGCTGCATAAATGTAACAAACAATTGCAAACGAGAAAGACAAGAGCGGCACATCTGTACAATAAACCGTCCCTACAATGAGATCAGTACGGAAGTAAGAGAGATACTAACTTAATTCCCTTATGCACGCATAAATAGAAAATGATCTCGACTAAAACCACTGCTCATCTTTTACTCATATACCAGGACTATTCATCTTTACTTTGTCTTGATCAACATTTCCATGATGTCCTGAAAGATGAATATTCTGTTGAAGCTGGTATGAGTCCTTCAGAAATAGCTTATTTTAAATATGATTCAATTGCTTCAGTGGAAGTAGAACATTTTGTTTTCATAATGAAATTTTCCTATCTGACAAGCGGCTGACTATGACAGTTGATAGTTTGAAAAAACATCTTCCGTGTAACCAAGGAAATATTAAGTATCTTAAATACCTATTTTCATTAATAATGCGTGTTTTACTATGTGTTTTCAAGTTTAATACATGCTTATTTTAATTATATTACGGCCTATTGACAGTATTTTGAGACCTTTTTGTCTAACTAATAATAACAAAAATTGAGAAACATGTTATGTCCCCTTTTTACGATAACAAACTTTTACACTTTTGCAAAATGTTGTTTATTGAAAGACATTACTTTTACATAATATGTCAGCTTCTTAAATCATCTCTCTTCTTTGGGTTTATTATACGTGAATAATAAAATATCTCACTGAGAATAACGAAAATGTATTGTTTACACACACATATTGCTAAGGATTACTCTTTTCATATTTCTTTCTTCTTTACTTTGTTATTGTGCGTCATCAGATATGTCTTCTACTGCTACTTTATCATACCATGTTTGTTTTCCTTCGTTCAAAAATGGGTAGATAGTTCTCACCTATTCTTTTTACGAGAGTTTATAGGTACTGACTTCATTTATGGTGGCTTTGAACTCTTTTTCTCCAACAATAATCCCACTGAAATCTTCCAAACATTGAAGTGAATGAAAGATGATTTCGATGTTGAAGCTGAAAGTACACAGATGGTTAATAGTTATGTATAATAAAGGGCACCCCTTTGCTTACAGATTTTTTAAGGACAAAGGCATGAGGGCCGCAGTTCACTCTTTTAATACAGAGGAAGGTGTCCCTTAATACTTTAAATGGTTCGGGATTTTGGAAACAATTAAATTATTTCAAATAGTCCCTCATGGTCTAAATGATTGGCGTTTTCTTATGCACACCAAAAGTCTTGTCACACCGCTGTGGGCCCCTAAAGGGAGAAAGTGCAGTTTAAACTTGTGATTTTGATCTGATCTCCAGCAAGGTCATTACCTAGTTACTATAGTCTTAAATTGTTGTGTTTTCATGAGTTTTAGATTATGGTGTTTTTTTGTGTCTTTCTGTCTGTACATGTACATAAAATGTAATTCTTCTAGTTATATGTACATATAACTAGAAGAATTAGTGTTATATACATGCACTTTGAAAATATAAAAACATACAAGACACCTGTATAACCGGCTTATACAGTGGGACAGATCATGAGCGAAATCGAATTCTGTGCAGAGTGTTTGAGGAGTTTCTATTTAGTTTTCATTTATTTTCATATTTTTATTTCTTCAATGATTTTCTTATGCTGCAAGAAGTCTATTATGAAATGTCGCGTTTATTGGCTTTCAACGTCAATTAGCGCAGTGGTTACAAACACCTATGGTTGGAGGATACAGAGTTTTGTCGTAAGAACTTATGATACTAATTATGGGTTATCTTCAGAGCATCTCCTGTCTTTTCTTCATGAAACACTTTAAACATTTATATAGGGATTATCGTCAAATTTGCATTCTCAGAATATTTCAGCCTAGTTTTAGCTTGACAATAATGTGTTGCGGAGCTGTACTGATTTTATGGGGAGGATTTAAGTGCGGGCCCATCAAGCGGAATGCCTAAGAAAAATTCGTAACTTTTTTATGAAATCTGTAGCAGACTTAAAAGAAAAGAACAACAGATATGCAATTTTATATGAAATGCTGTAATTTCACAAACTTTCCTGTTTCTAGATGATTGAATAGGCATCATTTTCAGATCACTTTGTAGAGACAAGAGGAAAGAAAGGATCCTATTCCAAAATCATGGAAAAACCATCTTCAGAATGTAACGATGACAAGTTTTAATAAAAATGTTCTTACCACAACAAACGCATTTTCTGTTTTTTTTTTTTTTTTTGCGGTAGTATTGTTTGATTTACAACTCTTTCATTTGTTTGTTCAATGCTTTCCTTTTCAGACTTGGTTTATGCTTAGCACAAGAGGCACACTAGTAAGCAACTTACTTGGACAAACTAGCTAACAAACTGAGTTACCCAGTTGCTTGTAATGAACCTAAATACACAAAACTTCAGTAGATACCAAATGTAGCATATTATTGTTGATATAATAATTAAGTAAATGTACTGCAGCAATGTTAATAAATATTTAAAGAATGAATAATATGAAAATATTTAAAATATTACCTTCAAAAGCATATCCCAAAAATTTCAAACTATTTAACTAACAACTTATTTGAAAGCTTGAGCACAACAACAAATACCATAATCTGGGCTACAAACGAATTTCGTGCATTCCTGAAAATATAGACCTTAAAACAAATACTAAAATATATGACGATACAAAGATAATCAAAACAACACTTCAAGCCCTTTAATATAGAAACATTTCAAAATTTTCAGTAACAAAACGCTTACTTAAATACTTATTTTACAACTATTAAAATTAAGAATACGATTGTTAAAACTACTGTGCCTTTTACAATTTGTATCGCGGTCACTTTATGATTTCTAATTATAAAGATCGAAAGAATTACAGAAAATCTGGAGAAAATCTTAGTTAGGGAAAATCTTAGTTAGGGAATCGAACCCCAAAGTCCGGGACAACGATGTCGTGGCGGTACATCGGAGCCTCTTGAACACTGTCTCAGACTGAAAGCTTAGAAGTGTTTGCTTCTCGAGCCGGTACGTAGGAAGCGGGCCGCCTCGCATGTGCGTTAATCGAGAGGTGTATCAGTCAATTAGAGCGAAGGTGACAAACTCCGCGTCAAACTAGAGGTATACAGTCTGTTTTGTTTTATTTTGAAGTTGTGGATAACAATGCGATGTCATCATAACACTATGCTATCTCTGTTGTGCTTTGCGGGCATTTTATAACTCGGATTTTACTACGTGCTGCCACCTCCTGGCTTAGAGCACGTCACGAGACTTAAGAACTTAACAGAAGAAAGGGCGAAACGCACGGATTTAGTTGCACGTTTGAATGAAAAACAAGTTCAATTAATTTACAATTGTTCGTCATCTCTACATATTGGTTTTACACATTCTGTGCCACTGCCAGTTACACAGATTCAATTCGTTAGGTTGGCATTAATTGCTGTCGTCGCCAGCTAGTTTACTGCTGACTGTTCTCCACAGGCAGGCCCCAAAATATGTTTTATTGTGTCACTTTGTTTTACTACCAGAATGCCCTAGTCCACAATTTATATATCTATAATGTATGTAAGCATCAAAATAAAATATTTATTATTAACATACAATTGCATTGTAGTAATATTATTATGCATGAGGATTACAACTCTTTTGTACATGGCCTAGGTCAAACTCTGTTGCTTTATCTAAGAGAGATAAGATTGCTTATGTATTTAGGTGGACGTCATTTTTTAAAGTGGAGGACGGTGGGGCTTAAAGCAGAATGTCTGACAACTCAATTTTAGTTAAAATAATGATGCCTATGTAAGAAGGATTATTTGTGACTCGATAGTTTCCCACAGGACTTTATCAATTATTTCACTCTCTAAAACTTTCACACATGTTCTATCTGCGTATTATTTCACAACATTTATGAACGAGATAGGTTTTTGATGCAATTGCTTCATTTTAAAACTTGTCTCTTAGCACCTGTATCGTGGATTTTTATTTCAACGCTAAGAAAATGTAAGTGATATGCACTTGTCTATCAGTAGCTGCAAAGAGGGAGGCAAATAACTGTGACTTGGAGCACTGCAGGTGTCTTTCTTTAGCTTTGATTATTTTTCCTAAAATTAATTTTGTTAACTCATATTCTGAATGAAGAATATCAGCTCAGCCACTAGTGATAAATGGGTATTCAAAACTGATAAACGATATTAGGTTGGAAGTATTGTTTTCATTAGAAATTTCTCCTTTCCATTCCCCCGCAAGGCATTTCTATTAGACAATAAGAACTATATGACTTTTAATAAGTGGACTATTCCACTCATGTGACGTCATCTAAAATCGATGTCGGTCCTGGTGGTGTAGTGGTAACCATACTTGCCTTCTAAACCGAAGACCGCAGGTTCAAACCCGGCCAGGATCGATGGATTTTTTCGGGAATAAAAATCCTAAGTATGGCTTCCTTCGGAAGGGAAGTAAAGCCGTGGGTTCCGTGTCGTACATTTACGGCACGATAAAGAACTTCAAGCCTGAAACAAGAGGCCTCTGAGCAAAATTTGTTAGCCGTTTCATGCCGTGAATAGAATGGGACGCTGATGACCTGAGATGTTAAAGAGCGTCCGTAAATAAACAAATAAAAAAATGTAAAATCGACCAATGAAAAGAAACAAAATTTTGAATTTTGACCAATCACAGCCGTATTACGGAGTGAGATTATGGAGAAAAAAATGATCAAATCCGTTTTATCACACGACATGCATTTGTCTTGTGGTAAGTTAGCCAACTCTATAATGTCCATTATTACTCCCTGAACATGCATCACAGATCACTTTTGCTAGAGCTATTGATAGCAACGAAAACATGGGCAATCGACAATCATAACGCAAAACGCTTCTTCAAATCGTTTTGGTGATGCGTCAAATATGCAAACGATCTTATCATTAGGATTTCCAAACCACAGAATAAGGAAGAAAAAACAATAGAGAGAGAATGTATGTTATCTTTTTTTTTTCAGTTGGTATTCGAAAATCGAACGGTAGCGATTGTAATAGTCGACTATTGTCCATTTCAGTTTCACGGTTTCATTCATAAGTTTAACACTATATACAACTGTTAATATCTTGTGCGCGAATTTCAAATATATATATATATCACTTTTACTCTTATTCTAATTCATGAAATAGTCCTGAACCCGTATTTTTCTCTTCTCTATTGGCATTACTGAAAATCGACATTCTTCTGCCACAAGATCGCTTGAAAAGATTAAGAAATAAACAATTATTACAATTTTGTAAGTCAAGTTAAGAGGAATTATATTTACCTAAATTCTTATTTTATTATCACGAGAGGGTCTGAGGTTACCGATAAATTCACGAACTTAGTGAGTGATATTATTTGTGATAATTACTGCAGAAAAGTTTTAAATTAAAGGAACGACACAGATGGATTGAGCTTCTTTGTTTTATACCTGGTTTCGTCGAATTTTATCGAAATATTTTTAATATATGTTAATGTTGCTTGACTTGCTAAACATTCAAGCGTGTCTTCGACGCCACATAAAATTAACAGCATATTAGTTTCAATAGTTCATTAAAAATAGTTATTACTGTAAAATGTCTATAATTAAGTAGCTGTGCATGACCACCACATATTCTTCTTTGGTCTCCCTGTTATGTATACAGTGCCCCAGAATCGCCGTACATTCTTTCAAGTTATACGCTCGTCTATTTTCATGACATGCATGCCATTTTGGTTGCATCTTGCAGGGGTTTTAGGTATGGTTAACATTAGACATGTAAGTATGTTTCTTTCCTTTAATTTTCTGTGAAATATTTTAACTGCCGAATATGCTACTAGTATTCAATCGATACATATTCATTTCCTCCTCTACTTTTAGCTGTTGGTCATTCTGGCCTGCTGAATTTACTGTTTGTTCACGAAAGAATAGCTACAAATCGTTCAATCCTATTTCCTCTCAAATAAATAGATCCGTTGAATGAAATCACAGGGTAAATTATTTTGCGGTGGTTGTCCGTGAAACAAAGAGAACCCATGCTCCAAAAAATATATAAGAAGTATCAATAACTCTCTCGGTGCTTATGTACTGATGATTTTTGAATCAGCTACTGGGTTCTCTATGCCGAAAAATTATACGACGATTCAGAGATACCGTGTATTTACAGTGACCTCGTTCTGGTATGCAATCGGAAACTGATTTTGCTGACGGGATGTTACTGCTTAACGACCTCGCCACCTGCTGGGGGATACCTTGTCTCGGGATCAACACTAGCAGTACGCATTTTTTTTGTTTATTTCATTGTTAACTAATAGCAGATAATTAATATTGTTTTCACCATCAAAGTAGATTGCTCGAAGTGCCTGCCCCATGCTGTGAGATGTGCCTGAATCCAATTCCAAGGATTGGTAGATACTCATTCTCCCAAATATTATAAATTGCCTCTCAAATATTTTTTTTCATCGTTTCCATGGGTGATTATTTCAGAATCAGCGGCAATTTTATATGGGTAAAGATGCAGCAGCTGAGTGACTTTATACGCACTGCAGACAGATCCACTAATTTGCTGGGATAATTGCGTTTAAGACTTTGGAACAGAAATTTCTAATTTTATCAAGGTTCTCCTCTGTTAAAACCTGTGTTTTAACGAATTATGATTTGGTGTAAACATTTTTGTTTCAGCAACGTAAAAGAATATAATCAGAAACATTTTTTTCTCGCTCTAATAACGTAATTATGCAATTCCTAGTCACATACTGTATATTTGGAAGCAATAGGATGGATACAAGTGTATATTAATCTGTGGAAAAAGTTTCCTAAAAGCACTCATTTAAATGCTTTTTCATTTAGAATGGTTAACGCCTTGTTAAATAAAGTAACTTATTGTTTTCTTCAGCCAAACCACGCATTTAAGTTGACTCATAGAATTAGCTAAAACTTAAAAAGTTTCGATCTTATTTACTTTAAAGAAACTAAAATGCTTCTGACGGCCCTCAAATAAATTTTCGTTTTCCCAGAATATTTCATACTTTCGTCAAACTTCTAAATAAAAAATACGCCATAGAAACACAACACACACTTCATACAGCTGATAAATACGACTGAGCAAGCTCAATTGTCTGCGACAGAGGAACTTTAATTCCAATCTCATCAGAAATCGGGCGTCCAAAGAAGGTCAAGCAGTTGTTATAAGAGCATAAAACTCCGATTGCGAAGCAAAATGAGGGCATAGTATGTACAGATATATATATATATATATATATATATATATATATATATATGCGTTATAGTATACTAAGCAAATTACAAAGTAATGATCCTGGTCATCTCACTACATTCCAACAGAAAAAAAAAGGAACGAACACAAATTTACTTAATCTATCTTAACAATCTTCCGTTTCTGCTATTATTATAAATAGCAGAATATTACATACACTGTAATAAAACAGATGTGAATGCAAAAACATAAGGCACTTCAATATAGCCAGGAGGGAGGCATTGGAAATACAAACAATACCCAAACAACGCTATCAGAGATATCACCTAAGTAGCACATGAAAACCAGTTCTTAAAAATAAACTACGCCCTCCCCCTCTCTCCACTTCCGCCACACACATGATATTGATCAACCTTCTAAAACCAGACAGACATGGATCAATACTTTCTCTTTTAGCAATCAAGTGTTGTTCATTGTCCACTGGTGATGCCAACCGCAGTAGATGGAGAAAGCTATGATAGCATATATTACACCATGGGCCACGGCAAAACAGCCCGAAAGATTTTAACTGTTTTAATTAAAGATACCATTAACGCATTGTCCAGACGAACTACAGCAAGCTCAAGTCCGCGGTTCATGGTAGCTACACTCAAGAGATTGGAAACACTCAAACTTCCAATTGTAAGTTTCATAATATCTTTTATTTATTGCAGAAATAAAATTTCGTACTCTGTGAACATAATTTCCTAATTTTTGGATTAAAATCACTACGCACTTTTATTACAAAAATGTATGTTAATGTACATATAAAGAAATGCAGCATTCAAATATAGACGTTTTTTTTCTTGCAAAGCCGTAGGCATTTTCTAAAGAATTCCAGAATGAAGCAAGGTCACAGAACCCTCATCTAGAATTGTTCTAGCATATAAAAATACAGAGAAGAAATTTGCGTAAGTCATCAAGGATATATTTAGATTTACATTTTGGTAAGGGGCATGTACATTATTGCAGTTAAAGGTGTATGGTAGTAGATATTTTTCATATGTTCATCGTGCCCAAGTGGTAATAATTGGATCAAGAACGACTGCAGCAGATACAACGGCTGTCCGCCATTTATTTAATTAACGTCCATCTTGGAGCTTTGACGTAATTCGGCGGAAATAAGTTCCTTCACATGGAACGTGTTCTTGTCACACACTGATCAAGAGCAGAAAACAGGGTCACAAACCTCGGAACGTTACAGTGGATTAAAAACCAAGGAATTATACTTCGCTGGTTGCAGAAAAAAACATCAAATTAGCCGTTGCTTTTCTTGTACCCAAGAGTCGCTTTCGATAAAACTGTCTTGTATGACTAGGTCTCAAAGTTTTAGGCTCTGAAATTATAAAAATAGAAACAAAAATACCGAAAAATGCAGGAAACAAAAGATAAAACGTTTCACCTAAAATCTGTTTCTACTTATACAAGCAACGGGCTTCCAGAATAAGACCTTACCGCTTGCACAAGGTTTTGCTTCTCGGCCAAGGCCGGCTCTCCTCCCCGCTCATGACCGCCGGTCTTTCTGCCTTCCCTTGAGCTTCCGAGCAGTCACCAGTCTACATTCGTTTGCGAAGACTTCAGAGCAACGAATTTTGTGTTAAAATGTTATTAACACGTATCAGCTCATTGCGTTCGTGAGGAATAAATTCGGAATTTCCCTGGGAATTTCCTCCTTCCAGAAATGCAATTCACGATCTTGTGAATAAATTTGCTACTACTTAATTAGAACAAAACAAGAGACACTCCCAAAATTAATACAAGTTTGAGTTTAAGTGTCGTCTGCACATACAACAACAAAATTGCTAAAAGTCAAACAGTACAAATGTACACATGTCATTGTCTAGGACAAGATAATCCCGTACCACATGTGCGTTATTGTGAGTGGTTTCGTTCACCAGTGATTGATTGAAGCGTTAATCAACGTGGTGTGGTTCCACCAAAATGGTCATTACGAAATATAGGCGCGGCCCCTGTGCCATGTCCAGCTGCCGAGATGCAAAATTCCGTACAAGCGGTAAGAACATATTCTGGAAGCCGTGTACATAATTATAAGAATGCAATTAGTGTTTAGTGTTGAGCATTACTGCAGAGTTACAGTGAAAAAATAGCAATACATTATTGTGTTTAGACATTTTATTTTAATTCTGTTTTAAATTATTAACAATTAGGTATAATGGAAATCATCGGGTCTCTAGCTCTATGACTGTTGATACAAAGGTGTAACATTATAACTAGATTAATAATATAACAATGAATTTACAAAAACAGTGTTAATAATTGATATGCCAATATATGACAAATTTTTTCTCTAAATTTTTCATTTGTCAAACTTTGTCTTTAGTCACACAGAACCGTTTTATAAGCGGAAACAATTTTTTTCCTACGTATTCAGAAATCATGGGTGCATGTGTAAACTTCGGAACAATGGCAATTTTGATTTCTGTAGTGAAAAATCAGCAAACCACATGCGTTACCCATGAGACATCCAGAATTCCTTATAACACATTTAACATCATCTAGCCTTATCTTGGACTTTGAATTTTCCATTCTGCTTCTTTAAGCTAAGAAAGTTGTATCAACTGTTATTTATTTTATTTTGTTATTTTCCTACCTCTTTGCAACAATATACTTTTCCATCATAGATTAATCTCGGAATATACTGGATGTGGTTATATTCGCTTTCTCTTTCGGCATTACATGAATTATTCACAATCTTATTTTGAATTAAATTAATTAAAAAAAAACTTCACTATACCCACGATGCGTCTTTACACTGTTAGACTCGTGCGTTTTCTTTCACCATACTTAACAAGGTCTCAGAAGGGCATTTTTTTTCAGTCCTTACTTTGAACTGTACCCTCATGATGTTAAAATGTTCCATTTCTTTGTTGCATGGAAAAAGATTAAAACAGACATTTAAAAATAAAAATAGACATATACCTAATGTTCAAACTTTATATAAAGCCTGAAGATATTCAACTATTTTAGTTTATCCTTATAGAGATTATGTAGGCATTATGCCTAAAATCCTATGTCTAGTTATGATTCACTGTCGTAGTTCTGCTGCAATTGTTGCAAACGTTTTTTTTTGGGGGGGGGGAAATAGGGTTCTGAAACCCTCTTTTCTTCTTTAATTTATTATTTATAATATTATTGAGGGAACGAGTTTTATATTATATTCCAATATGACGCGAATGTTGCTTTCTCATCTTTTTAACTACTGTGTTAAGTATACTATGTTTTTTTTTTGAATGATTTATTTATGGACACTCTTTAACAGCTCAGGTTATCAGCGTTCCATTCAATTCAGGGCGTGAAACGGCCGACAAATTTTGCTCAGAGGCCTCTCTTTCAGGCTTGAGGTTCTTTTTCGTGCCGTAAATGTACGACACGGGACCCACGGCTTTACTTCTCTTCCGAAGGAAGCCATACTTAGGATTTTTACGCCCCGAAAAAATCCATCGGTCCTGGCCGGGTTCGAACCCGCGATCTTGGGGTATACTATGGTATACACTAACTGCGTATCAGATAAGAAGTCGCAAATAATTATTTTATATTAATTACTACTAATTATATGTAATTTTATACTTATTAAAACAATAAATATATAAATATCAAGACTAGCTTTTTATAATTGTTAGAAAAGCTTCACCTGTGTCCCGTGTTATTTACGTTCTCAGTCCTTTGTATCTTAAGATCAAGAAAGTTGCCGAGAAATTATTGACTGCATTATTTAATTCAGAACATTCCTTTGAGGTTGTAGGTCTTCATTCCAGAGCTATGCATTGCCCGCTGGAAAAAATCCAAAACTTTCCTTTTCATCTTTTAACTGAGAAAAAGATAAACAACAATATTTGCCAATATTTTGTAAAACTTATCAGATGGAACTGATAATTTCTACAAACTTAGAACGAATTTCAACAAATGAACATAATTCTTTTCGCTAAATTTTTGGGCTGTGTTTATATTTAAATGTTTCTTTCCAATTACCTCATGGTCTGTTAGTTAAACAAAGCGCTCAAAACTCATTCGTATATGACAGTAAGCAGGCTCTCAAAAGGAGTTCAAGTGTCTAAGCAGTACAATTTGTGTTGATGCAAAAAGTATTAGCCATTTAAAACCAACAAAACATTGCATTTTAACAGAATAAATGCACGACTTTAATTGAACTTCATTCGAATGGACCTAATGTCAAATTACTATAAAACGTTAACGGTTAAATATGAAATAAAATCTAAAGTATCATCTGAAAGGAAAATTCATCAAATATTTGCTCACAGAATATAATTTTACATTTTTTTTAAAAAAAAATCACCACATAATTACGGTGACAAAATCAAGGCGGTGGATAATTTCCTGCCATGTACGTTGCAAACACGTTTTGAGATACTCTGGCGATGGCTGCAATGATCCGTTCCCGAAGATCCAGAAGGTCTCTGCCTGGGTGGTGTAAACCTTTTCCTCACACATCCTCAAAGGAAAAAAACCAAAGGGGTAAGATAAGGGGACCTTGAGGCCATGCGATCGGTCCTCCTCTATCAATCCAAAGATCGGGAAAAGTTTCGTCCAGGGTACTGCGAATATTTCTGTACCAATGGGGCGGAGCGCCATCTAGCTGAAAATGTACATCCGGCTAGATGTAGAGTTGAGGTAAGAAGAACGTTCCAACATGTACTTGATGCCATGATTGATTTTTCCATGGAGAAGAAAGACCCAATTACTTCATTTATGATCCGACCCCTGCCCAACCTTTTGTTGCTAATTAAAAAATTACAAAACTTCATGAGTTTTATTTCAAAGTTCATTATATCTTTAACCATTAACGCTTTACAATAATTTGAAATAAGGTCCATTCGAAGTGAACAGCCAAGTTGACAATTTGCTCTCCACATTCACATTCTTAATTCGGACTACACTCCTTTATGGGATCGAACAGAGGAAGAGGTCATGCTGAGCTCTGTTACCAGACAAGGAAGGAAAGGAAAGACTAGGTAAATTTATGATTAAAGTGAAACAGCTCAGGTATGAAAAGACTGATAACGGGGAAGGAGATAGGGGAAAGAAAATTGATTGAATATATATATGTTGTTGCAGATTTATTGTATTGGCGTCGCCGCTTCTACTACTGTTGCTGTTGCTGCTGCCATACTAACCTTGTTTAATTCCCTAGTATTTCAATTAAAAAATATAATTCACAGAAACAGAGATATAGGACGCAGCGGTCACTGTGGTATGCTAAGGCCCATGATGGTCAGTAAATTTCCATTCCAGCATAAAAAATTAAATCGTTAACTTTCATATAAATAGTAGAGTAATATTTCAAATTTATAACCCAATAGAACAATTTCATATATCAAATTACCTCCATTGTCAAATAAATAACAGTGGGCGAGCCATTGTCACAATGCCAAGCGACTGATGTGTGGTAAAGTTTAATTTGCAAAGTTGTTATGACCCAGCAGATGTTTTAATTGTATGTACTGAAGCTCTGGCAGTTTTTACAAACATCAAATTATCCACACATAGTTAATACCTTTTAGTAAATGGATAACTGTAGATACAGTGGTCATTAATTAAATTAAAAATGCTCCTAAAGATCGAATCTATCCGTTTACAACAAGTGGGGTATTCTTACGGTTGTGTAGTATTTTAAGCCATTTTAATTTCATTTTTTGAGGATAACAGAAGATCAAACGTTCGTTGCAGATGAAAATGCCCAGCTTGAATAACTCTGCTTATCGTTTTAATTATGACTTAGAAAACAAACTTTCAATCTTATAAAATATGTGACACAATTGGTTTAAATTCCCCAGCAGGAAAACTTAAGACACAAAATCAACGTTTCTACAGTCGTGCAAGTGCCCCAATTTTTGCACGGAAATAAATTTTGCACATTAAAAAGATAAAAATGCTATCTACCCACGGAGCTCGTGGAAGAAAAAGCGAAACATTTTCCGCAAATAAATTTATAGCCTGGTGAAATCGAAACTACATCAGACAGAACCTATAGTACTAACAAAATTTCTGTAAAATAAAGCTATTTGTTCTTTACTGTTACGTATCTGTATTAAAAGTTATATAAAAACAAAAACTAACTATAAAAACAGCAAAACATTTGTTTCATAATACAAAGTATCAGATCAGAAAAATTAGAAAAGCAAATAACTAATATTAAATATTTATAACATAAAATTATGTAGAAAACAGAAGCAAAAACGAATCATGATATACAAATTAGCACAAGGAACAAGGAGTTTAAAGCGTTCAAAATGTCTGAATATGTAAGAAGAAAATGGTTGTGGTGATGAATTTTTGTTGGAGGTCTGTGTAGAAACTGGCTGACGAAGCTGCGAAAGCTTCGAATGAACATTTCAACAGTGAGAGAGGGAAATCATGTCAATTCCAGTGTTATTATAAAGAAAAGTGATGTCAATTAATGACACAATAGGAAAATTGTAAATACAAAGAGATAAAAGGGTCAGATTTAAGAGATAAGGAAACACAAAGGACATGAATAAATGATCTCAACTTATATCATTTGATTAACAAACGGATATAGTAAAAATAAATTGCAAGTAGAACATACAAGACGAGAGCCTAAAACATAACTCCATTATCTCAGAGAAATAGGAACATTATAAGAGGCATTGATAAAAAAAATGGTAACTGGTTCAGAATGATTCAGCTCATGGGAAGCCAAAGGAAAAAGGCATACGGTTTAAAAAAAAAAAATACACATATGTAAAGAAATGGAAAACTTCCCCATGTTTTGGGGCGGGCAATAATGGTACATAGGCCAAAACTGTAACAGAAGATTTCTATATTTCAAGTATAGGTACATACCAACTGAAAATAACTTTGAAGGAGAAACAAAATTTTGCAGAATGGAGGACTCCCACAACAAAACCAGATAAGAAGCAACTCTTGTAATTGGAGACTTTAGCAGAAAATATGGAAAACTTGAACATGATAATCAAAGAAAATGGACAAAGAGAAAGAAGAGTTCAGTTCCTTGAGAATCATTGGGGGGAGAGGATAGCAGTAATAAATAGTTCAATATTTGAACACGATAAAAAATAGAATAGATTAGAGTAAAAATCAAAAATAAACTAAGAAATATTGAGTCAAGAAATTAAAACCCAATGAAAACCAAGAAGATTAATTTAAGTCAGAACTTAAGCCAAACTAAAGGAAGCAAATGGCATGCATGCAAACTTAACGAAAAAGTTGCCCTGTGTGAGGAAATGCATTGAGAAATTAAAAAATAAAACATCAGAAAGAAGAAGTTTATGCTGCACGTACACTAAATGGAGAACGTAACTGTAGGTGACACACACATGAAATGGCTGTAAGGAATTAAGTAAGCAGTAACAACAGACTGAATGACAATTAGTGTTATTTACTTACAAATACTGCAATGAATTGTGTCTATTTTGCATCGAAATAAATAGAGCAGGACATAGCTAATGTTCTTGAAATAATAATGCATGGTTAGCAGAAATGTGACAACACTGCATTTCGCGTAAGAACCGTTTTCCACTGCAGGCTGGCACGTACCAACCAAACCGAGGCCATACTCGCACCTTGCATATGGTTAAAACACCAATAAATAGACATACAAAAATTTATCCAAATCTTCTGAATAGCACACTAGACGAAAATCAGTCACCTGAACAAGATAAACTGTAGCCACTTTCCATCCTTAGATTTTTTAAAATTACAGAGTATACAAACTAGATCACACTCTTAGATTTATTAAATATGCATTGTCTATGTTGAACAACCTAATTTTCCAGAAGCATAATTAAACAAGGAATACAGTGGTTATCCAAAAATCAAATCCTACAAATACACCTACTGTTCAGAATCCATTTAGGTGTAGAACAAAGACATCCATTAATATAACCATCATTTTCATGTTTCTTAGGAGAAACATTCCCTAAAATAAAACGGCATTAAGTGGGTTTAATATCAATAGGCATATATTGGAAATTTAAAATCTAAATATTGAGTATTGCTTTTCGTAGAATAAAAGGAAATAGGAAAGAGCTAAAAGTATAAGAAACATGTGGGAATAGCAATAAATCTATACAAAACTAAAATTATAATAAATAACGTGGACATTTCAAATTAAGATAGAATTTGAAAACATTAACTATATTTAGTAATAATTATATTTGGGCTAAAATACGTAATTCAATTACAAAAGCTAAAAATAAATGAATAGAGTGATATAGAAATTGTTTTACATCCAGAGCTCTATCAATAAGAACAAGAATACTACAAATTCAAAGGATATTTTAAAAGTTATTATAGGGAGCACAACCTGGACACTAATCCACCAAGAGACGCATTTTAACAATGGAAAATCGAAAGAAAAATTGTGCACACAACAAAGTCATTAAACTCACTGTGCACATAAAATAACAATCTAGACTTGGAGAAGAGAGTAGGAAGGGTTAACGAGATAAAAACGCCTAGCTCTTGTCTTGAGCAGCGCGCAGTGGAAAGCGTAGTAGCATAACCGACAAAATCCAAGAGCTTTAGCTTTTAAGTGGCAATAGAGCTTTAGTAATTTGCATAAGTTGTTGTTTTGGAAGATTTATCAAATTATATATGCAAAAGCATTGGCACGTTTCGATTTTTATGTTGTCCTTCAAAGGTTTTTGAGTTATTGTTATTATTGATTGGTTGAAATCAATATGTCAATTTTAAAATGCGTCAATTACAAAGGTCTGTATAAGAACCGTTCATGTATATTCAATTCTAAGAGATTTCATAAATGGACACAAAACAGAATCAAATGTACTTGAAACTATATGTCCTCAGAGAATTGTTTGGGGTTCAGTTTCAATTTTCACCGCCACGGGTGGCCGAGGTCGTTAAGGTGCGGACTCGTGAGCGGGAGGTCTGGGGTTCAATTCCCACCAGGACCGTCCTCCCTGACCGAGGTTTTTTCCTGTTTTCCTCAGTCCTAATAAATGGCAAATGCCAGGGAGGTACCCTAAACTTAGGCCTGGAACGCTTCCTTCCTTAAAAATCCTTTCCTAATATATAACTTCATTAATGCCCAATGCCTATGGTGCCTCAGTAGTAAAAACAGGCGTTAAATACTAAAAATAATAGTTTCAATTTTCATAAATATTATAGGATCTCTGACAAAACATATCAGGAACTCTATTGTTATATGAGTTTTTATTTGCGAAAGGTATCTAATAATCGACTGACTTTTTCATGGATAAGCAATTCGTCACTGAATTATAATGAGACATCAAAGAACGTAGGTGTTGCAGTTTCTCTCCTAACAAGTGCACACTTTCGAAAAGTAGCATCTTTTGGAAGTACACACATCTATACGTATTAATTGACACCATTAAATTATAGGTGTATTTTGTTTAGCAAGATAAAAAAGAATTTGTGTCTCACTCACCTAAAGGCTGCTAGCTGAAAATTGCCATAGAAGAAAAGCATCTGCAACTGTTGCTAGTTGGTGACCTCCATTTTATGAAACAATCTCTGAAGACTAAGGCAATTGGCGCAGTATAAACCACTAAACTGAACACAGCACACCAAGTGAAACACTGCGAGGCATGAGATTGTCTCAAAAGGCGGATGCTTCCGTACATATCACAAATCCCTCTGCGGGGCTAATTAATTGGGCACACGACTACATTTCAGTAATTAGTGTTTTATCTTCGATCGCCATGCAAGGTTTTCATGCTATCTGCATCACCAGCAAGCTTGTTTGGCCAATGTAGTACAGGGACATCCTTCATTAACCTTCCTTGTGCGCAGATATTACATGCAAGGTAGTCATTTGTTTGTGTATAGTATTTTCATTCAAGTTTAAGTATCTGCCTAAAATAGATTATTTGTTAGTCCAAACTGATCTGATTTGTACATAGAGAATGTTCATGCATCAAGCAGATGAAATTAGCGAAGGCGAGTTATGTAAAGTATTAGTAAGAGTGTGTATGAAAACACATCTCTCTCCCTTTCAACCATTCTATTTCGGTCATTGAAAACGAAAAGATACAAGTAGTTTCTGTGGCTTTCCGAGCACGTGTTTACTTAATGAACTTGCATTATATACGTTTCATGCGTTTTGGATAGCACGAAAAATAGCTGATTAGTTAATTAGCTAAAATTGATCAATTGGCAAACTATGCCGATTTATTTCAAATGGAGGTAAATTATTGCACATATATACTGTGTGAGCCAAGCATGCATTGACCATAAGGCGGAATTTGCTCCCACTGTCCACAGAGGCGCAATCGCTGAATATATAACAAGCCAGGTCACAGTCAGTAACAGCCAGTTACCAGATGGTCGTTGTATGTAAAAATTCATTATTTGAATAATCCATGATTACCAAGTTTCAAGTCATCAAGTGTCCCGGTAATGTAGTTAACACCTTTCAGGAAATAAAAGCATGCACGAAGGCACACTGGGTCACATTTATTATTAGTTGGAAAACTCTCCTTAAAAATCCATTCGGCACCGTTCATAACAAAACTTAAATATGTGTGAAGAAATCTACAAAAGATTTACTAACGAGCACCCACAGGTGAAATTTCCAAATCTTGCAATTTTTAAGGAAATATCTTCAAATTAATTTTTATTACAAATTGCTCTACTAATATAATATAAAAGATCAATTTTTCATCTTGATGTCTCTAACGGTGTTTTAAAAAGTCAATACGAAAAATATTTGCACATAATGCAAAATAAAAATATTAGTATATTAATTTGATGTTAAGAAAACAAATGAATATAACTTTTATGTACAGTCTGGTTGTCTCACAAAAATAACCCTAAACTATTTAATAGTGCGAATGAAAAAGTTACATACTATAATTGAATCAGTGATTTGAAAATGGAAACAGTCCAGGGTATATAGTTTTTAGGAAATACAAAAAGGTTTATACATTTCAATGCTGGCTACACCGAAAGTTATGTTCCACAGCAAACTTGTAGAACTTACAAGGACTGTTTCCATTATAAATTGATTCTACGATTTTTTGTGAAACGTAACAAAATATTGTTTTAATTTCATTATAATTAAATAAAATAAAGCTGTGACATATTTTTCTTAATATGGATTAACATATTATGCTATGTAGACGTTATAAAAATTTAAAAAATTATAACCAGGTCCGACATCAGTTGTTGGTCATGAGAGAAGTTGGTAGAAGTACTTATGTTCGTCTGAGATATACAGTAATATTTTTCCAGCATTTGCATTTTCTTATTGTTGATCGGGATACCAGCCACACCACATAATTTTTGGGAAGGCAGACTTGATCCTTCCATTACCTTTTGCCACCTTTAAAGAGTGCTGGCTCTCACGTGCCAAAGTGTTCTTTATTGTTTATTAGATGCTTATACTTTGAAAGAAACCCAGGATCACAATGAAGATTGTAACATATTACGCTTTCATTATAACATTTTATTGCTGTACAAATTATAAGTGAAGAATTTGGAAATTTGTTAAACCACTTCATACTTGGTAACGGCAGATATGCTTTGCCAAGGTAAGGAATAACTTTGTTTGTCTTCTTAAAATACATTGGTCCTATATTTGAAGTCCATAACATCTTCTGACTTTACTAGTGTTGGCGTGAAAGCATTTTGGCACCTCCTAGCTGATAATATTACTGAAATATTTTAATATGGAGTATCCTGTCCATCATGATGTCAGAGGACAAGCTTTATGAGACCAAAGTCGTGGACACGTGGTAAGAAACAGTAGCCCCTTTCGGAACCTATTGGTGAATGATATTAAATACACACTTCAAGCAAAGAAAACACTCTGTTAACGTAGCAAAACTGAATTCACACAACAGAAAATGATGAGTATTAATCATCTTAGACTTTTACAGTTACAACAGTTGCTCAAAATGCCCACCATCGTCGTCGATACACTTTTCTACGACATACAACATCCTTCCCCATAGGTAGAAGTCCAACGGAGTTTGATCAACAGAAGGCGATGGAAACTCAATCTGTGCTCTTCATCGTATCCAGTGCCTTGGATGATTGTCATCAAGGTACTCAGGTACATGTCGGTGGTAATGTGGTGATCTGCCTGATCTGCCCTTGTGAACATCACGTACGGTACCATGTGTCTCAAATTTGTCTCGAATGCGCGCAATTGTTACTCGCGTTGACGGTTCTGTTCTGTACGCACGTCTCTATTGCCTTTGAACTTCCACAACATTCTCGGTTTTCCAATATCACTTCACAATTGCTTTCCGCTGTTCAAAAACGATAACGTAAAGCGAGTCACATCTGCTTATAGAACGTCATACGACAACCTTGGCTTCATTTGTTCACTGTTGATTTATCTGTCATGTAGCAACGCCATCATAATGTACGTGAGTCACATATGTTTACAGAACATTATCGACACATTACTGTTGTTTTTCGGTTGAACTTTTGAATGTATTAAATAGATAACTGGTGTGAAAGTGTGTATACATTTTCGCATCCTCGGTGTTTATCATTAATGACAATAAAAATCGCACAATCGCGTTGTTTTTGTTTTGTCCACTGCAGGAATCGCTGAGTACACAGTGTCTTCAAAATTGGTAGGAGCTGATGAAAGGAATCTTGCAAATAGGTACAAACTTCATTTGGTTCTCTTTTGTCCTGATTATTTAGATGGCATTCAAGGCCAGCTTGGGAAACTAGTCCAAGACTAGTTACTTTTTTAAATTCAACGAGAATTTTAATTGACACTTGATTCACAATTAATGCAGGATTTTTTTTTTCTTTTTTACACTATTAGTATAAAGTTTAAGGGCTAAGAAACAAAATGTATATCCCAACTCATTTCTGCAAAAATGTGCCCTTATTTGCTTTTCAAATCACAGATTCAATTTATCTGAACAATAATAAATAAATTTGGAAAAATAAGTGCGTAATTTCTGATTATATGTTCAAAATTTGAGTAAGTGTTAATAAAAGGTGTGTGGTGGAACATTTTGAATGCAAAAAGTGTAAAATAATGATATTATTGAATTATTATTCCAATTAATAAGACGGTTTATAATAAAAGCGAATGATAGGGGGAACTTATTATGTTATAGTATTTTTAATATTTATTTCTTTTAATTTAAAAACAATAATTTAATATTATCTCATGTGAAAATGTGATATACATACATACATACATACCTACATACATACATACATACCTACATACATACCTACATACATACATACCTACATACATACATACCTACATACATACATACATACATACATACATACATACATACATACATACATACATACATACATACATACATACATACATACATACACATTCTTTATATATAGTGAAAATAAGCGTTTAATTTTTAAGTTTTAAAACATAAACTTAAATTTCTCCCAATTTTACCCTTAACGCCTTAGAAAATTATTGAACATATACTCTCCTAAAATGAATAATTTCTTTTCTTAAAGTGCGTATATTTCATGAATGGTTGAAGAAATTATGCTTATGCAATTATGCAACAATCTATTAATCAGTTAATATCTTTATGTAACATTGAACTACCTATTGTAACTGCAGTTTTATTATTATTGTTATTATTATTGAATATATATTCATTATTTTACAGTAATATTTACAGATATACTCACTGCTATAAAATCGCTCTAAGTTATCAGAAAATAATAATTATACATAGATGCCTGATGGATTTCGTATATTAGACAAATTAATGGTAAACATTTGCATGGGTCTAAAACCCATCGTAGCATCTGTGTTAGAATTTTAAGTTTGCACTACTTTGATGTGAATTTGAAAATCTTGTTTAAAGTTATGAGGACATAGGTAGTTTGCTGCCTACACAGAAAAATATTTGAGATCAGTAAGTAGTTTTGAGCTTTTATCTACAAAATTCTACATGTCTTATCAATAACGACGTGTGCAAGATGTATTGTTTAAGGTACAAAAATATATTAGACCGCATATTTTAATGCGTAATGTTTTCACTTCTGATCATCTGATGACAGTAGAGCAGAAATACAACGTCCAAAGTCCCGAACCTAAGTCGTGGGCTTGTAAATGAAGCAAATGGATCACCTTTGGGACGAATATATTCATGTTCACACGCAGAAAAAGTATGCATATTAATTGTTCGAAATAGTGTCGAGGTGAGCAGTGCCGAAAGCATTTGGTTAATTGAGTGGTTATGTTGCTGTAAGTAAACTGAATTGGAGGTGGTGTGTGAGATGCTTTAAAGCATGTTTTTCAAACAACTGTCTTGGATAAAAAGTCAAGTGACCCGAGGCAGAAATGCATATCAGTGCCATGATACATTGCAGGAGGAGTGTGGGAACGATACGCCGTCACGTGGGACAGTTGCATGAGTCAGGGCCTTGTGTATAGGCCAGGAGGAGTCAACAGATTGGGCCTATCAATGCGTTTCCCCTAGCTTCACCTGCGACTGGCTATGCATCGCTAATATCCGCTCTTTCTGAGAGACACACTTGTTGGCAGGCATGGTGACCCTATTGTTGGTCAGGTGTCATTGGGAAGTCTTGAAACACCCACCATACTCGCCGGACATACGCGTTTGATTTCGGTCTCCTTTTTCTCTGAGGCACCAGGTTTCCAGACATGCCCTTATTTCTACACGAGTAGGGCGGTCCATCGCCGGCATTAATAACAAAGTAGTCAACGGCAAACAACGCTACCGCGCATTTGGGAAACAGTGCAAGATAACGCAGCAGATCTGAAGCAACCTTACTTAGAAATTTTTGCTGAAACATAAGGGTTGATTTATTTATGGACGCTCTCTAACAGCTCAGGTCATCAGCGTGAAACATAACGAAAAAAATGGAAATCGACATATGGAATAAATTAACCGACGGTTTTATCATTGATGAGACAACATTGCAAACGGTAGTTTCAGCATTAGAAAATGTCAAATGAATTTGAAATAAAGAACAAATAATAGAACAGAATCGTAAGATCCAAAGTAAATCTTCTTTGGGTAGACGCCATCGTTAATATACAACCTTATACTGTCGCGATCCAGCCTTATCAACTGCCCAAAGCTATTTCTCAAACCATCTCTGAAACCTACGCTGCCTGGGGGGGCGAGGGCATCCTGCGACAAACATTCTTCCTCTAAATAAATTTAAACCCTAAACATTGGAAATAAAGGAAGGGATGTTACGGAACAAATATACTTGTTCAGCACTGATCATTCATAATTTTTTCAATGATGTAATAGTCTCATTTTACAGTACCTTATTTGTTTGTTCATCTTGCATAATAGGTGGACAAGGTTCTAGGCACGTCCTTCTGACATGACTTCACACTCAAGACTGTCCTAAAAACTGACAGCCAAGCCTAGCTATCTCGGCAGGTTCAAACCCTACCTCCTGGTACACCCCTCAACCACACTTATCATGACTGTTACTTCAATTGTTGCCTTCTCTCTTCTCTGCGATAGTGCGTTGACAATGCAGTCCCTATTATGTCGACAATGCTTCTATTCATTCTCGATGTATTGTTGCTTCATAATGCCACATCATTCACATACGTCGAACTGAAGTCCTTTGAGCACAGAAAATAAAATAGTAGACAAAGATTTGGAAAATATTTTTTAAATGTATAATTTATTCTATAATGTCCACAGAAAGCTAATGTCACTGGATTAATAAGTTTGAATAAAGTACAGAATGACTATTTTTTTATCGTTTTTATTAGAATACATCAGAAATACAAATTTCCTTTTGCCCATATAAAAAGGTTGAAAACTGCAATGGGTAAAGTGAAGGTTTTCTGCAAAAATCCAATCTTGGATTACGTTCCTTCAGCAATGATTTCACCCCCAGAAAAAGGCTATAGCTGAATTGATTAAGGGAAGTTGAGAGTAATGAAAAGTCTATGCCACAAATTTTTGGCAACCATACTACACACCATAGTATTGCTGAAAGAACATTCATTTACTGCCTTCCACCATAACAGCATATATTTTGATCATCGGATACTGAATCACACGGGAAAATCACAGTTTAATTTCAAATAACAGAAGCGTATATCAAAAACAGTACAGTGAAAGGACTGTAAAAGCTGATGAGATTTGTGCTAATGAACCCGATATACTTAAAATTAGAGAGAAAGACTATTTTATTTCATAAGTAAATGACGGGACTTTCACTTCTGTTGTAGCGTCTGAAGATATCACATCGGATACTGGCTATCACAAAAGTGAACATTTGGAATGAGCAAAACTACAAAGTAATTAAATAATGCAATTACTTACATTCTGAACTATTAAATAAGTGCACAGTTTTTCTACCATTCGCCATTGAATATACTTTCTATTTCAGAAAAATTAAAGAATTATATAATGAAATAATTCCATTTCATCTCCAAATAAGGAGAAAAATCTCGACTGCTACCAGCTCGGAATGAATTTTAAAGAAATGAAAAGGAAAAACCGTAACCAGAATCCTTTGGAAATGCAGTTTTCTTTTAGTACCCAACCTAAAGGGAATAAAGTATGGAGTGTGGTGAAATCCCTTGAATCTTGACTCCCTGTAGCTGCCTGTTTTCAGTCATAGACGTTTCATGTAGAAATTCAAATATGTATAATAAACATACCTTTCTAAATTTAATAATATCTTTATTTATAGTTGTTGGAATTATGTTTTTTTAACTAAAATGATCTTAAAACTTTTAAGTATAGTGCTTAATAATATAAAAAGTGCATACATTTTATAATGAATGTTGCTACTGCGCCATTAGATACGTTATTTTACTTGTAAGTGCTCTAAGATCTTTTCAGATTCCTAAGTCAACGATTTTCGGCGAACTGTGCCGATATTTTTCCATCTGAACTACCGTGTCCTGTCCAGTCACATTCAAGAATCTCCTCCATCTTAGTCTATACACTCTGAGGCCTCTAAGATTATCTCATTAAAGATTTTTAAGAGGTGACACAAAACCTGGGCTTGTGACTCAACGAACTCCGATTCCAAATCTTAGCCAAACTTGTGTAGAAAAAATCACGTTTAATTCCATATACGAGTATATGTTACAGCTAGATTTTGACTGATATTTTATTCCCATTATGAGATATTAGTCCTAATTTATTTACCACCTCCAGAAGTGGAAAGAGGTCCCCCAGGAACTGACATGGATTCAGCATGGCCACGAGGTAACGAGAATAATAAAAATGCAATAGAAAAGCTAGAACAATGATGGGGCATATTAACCGGCAGGAAATTGAGCCAGAATGTAACAAGAAAACTCTCCTTGATCCTACAGAATTAAATTAAATTAAATTGGTAAAGTAGTACATATGTTCGTTCTAGGGAGAAAGGCAAGATCAGGAATGGCCTGACTTACACTAGAGATTGGAAGACTCAAAAATGATATTTAATTCTGGTAGGACAATCTGCTCATTTTGAAGAGGAAAGGAGGAATGCACTCATTGGGAGTGTTTGAGAAAAATTCCGCTTCCAGGATATTTTCCTACAGCAATTAGAGGATAATGGCATGTTGGGACCTATTTGCGAATCGCATTAATTGACTGAATATGGGCATTTTCTTAGCCAAAATGCTTGAAGCTAGAAGCATATTTTTTTTGTTAGAACGCAATAACTAATATAAGTATAAATAATATCCTAAGTAATTTCCACTGATACTCGCAGTTAACCATGTATATACGACAAACCCCTGCACCAAATATATTTGTAATGCATATAATTTATAACATTAAACTAAACCTAACATTACTAATTGTAACTTATTTTCTTTATAAAGTTCCATGGTGTAAGATATATAATTCTTGTTAGCACATTTTTTCATGCTTCAAACAGCCAGCACCGAAAAAATTAGTATACAAGGTGATATCTACAATATTCGGGACTGGTGCTGCCATTTCGACAGTAGTTGCAGTAGAATTTTGTACCGTTAGGTGGCAACACTAGCACTCTGATGAGTAAGTATTTAATGTTTCATGAAGCTGGGTAGATGTATTGAGATTCTATAGTACTTTTTATGATTCATTGTATGTAGTATGTGGCGATTTTACGATGAATCCAAGATTAGAACAGAGAACATGCATCAAATTCTGTGCAAATCTCGGGGAAAATGCTACGGAGACCCTCGCAATGATTCAACAAGTATTTGGGGGATAAAGCATGAGTCGTACACGTATTTTTGAGTAGCATGCTCGATTCAGGGCCGGCTGTACAGCTATTGAAAACGATGCTCACACCGGTAGACCCATCAGTTGCACAATATTGTTGCCGAAGTTCAACAACTCGTTCGTGAGGATCGACGTCGAACCATTGAAGTGGAAATTGTTATGGGACATGCCAACGAATTTTAACTGATGAATTGGGCATGCATCGTGTCGCCGCAAAATTTGTGCCAAGGATCCTGACTGCTGATCAGAAGACGCAGCGTGTTGAAGTTTGCACGGAACTTCGTCAGGCCGTAACCGATGACCCAACCTGGTCATCGCTGGCGAAGAGAGCTGGATGTACGCTTATGACCCTGAGACAAAACAACAATCCTCCCAGTGAAAGAGCCCGAACTCACCAAGACCAAAAAAAGCGAGACAACTGAAGAGCAAAGTCAAAAGAATGCTCCTCGTTTTATTTTATACCAAGGGAAATGTGCACAAAGAATTCATCCCACCAAATAAAACTGTGAACTCCACTTACTACTGTGACGTTTTGCGAGGCTCCGTGAAAATGTGCGGAGACGGCGGCCGGAACTTTGACGACAAGGGAAGTGACTGTTGCATCACGATAATGCACCCTGTCACAATTCCTTGTTCACCAGGAGCTTTGACGAAAAACAACATGACAGTTGTCAGCTACCCACTGTAATCGCCTGATTTGGCACCCTGCGACTTCGTTCTATTCCCAAACTGAAAATCAGTTGAAAGGCCGTCGGTTCGACACAATTCTAGAAAATTCAAGAAGAAACGCTGTCTGTGCTAAATACCCTCAAAGAACTTGACTTCCAAGATGCACTTGGAAATGGCAGAATCGCTAGGACCGGTGTATACGTGTGGAAAGGAACTACTTCGAGGGTGACGGTCATTAGTCTCAAAGTAAGCTTTTGACCAGATGGCAGCACCATTCCGAATATTCTGGATACCAGTTCGTATAGGCATTACATGTCTTAAAAATGAACATTTATGTAAGAAATGCTTCTAGTGACTATAGGTTGATTCTGTTGATGTGTTATAAAAACAGTTTTTTTTCAATTTATTTAAATGTGTGATTAGATTGTTAAGGACTTTCTCACCTGCTGAAGGAAAAGAAACATACGGATAGCACTTTTGTTCTTGTCCTTTGATTTTGAAGATAGTCTACGCTCTAGAATTTTTAAACTTGTCAACACGTTCTAGAGTAAAAATTTATGAAACAAAAGAAAATTATTATTTTTATTTAAATAAATGTATGGGCCCGTATTTAATGTATCGCTGGTAGGAGAGGGAACTTAAGTGATAAATTAGTTGGAAGCCCCTTTGATGCTGTTTTAGAAATATTGAATCTCAGGGAAACTCCGGAATTTTGTGACTCGTTTAAGTCAGCGGGAAGGGCAGAATATCTAGCAGGCTACACAGTTAGTCGACACCATTTATCCATTGAACTGTCCGTAGTAACTTAAGATAATCTTAAGTTGACTAAGGTTTCCCTATTTCATTCTAGTGTTATCTAATCTAAATTCTCCATACTCTGACTACGAATGATCACAACTGAATAACTGATTATAATAACTACTTTTCTCTGTCTCCGATTACAACTGATCACAACTCTCCACTCGTAGATCCCAACCAACGATTGAGAAATAATTCTTGTTAATTCATGATAGCCGATCACTTCAACTGACTATCGACTATTAGCTGATTATAACAATTCTTATTTTACGACTTTCTATATTGCCAACTATTGATATCTCCGGCAACTGTTTTACTGACAATTGACCACTCATTTCAACTGACTATTCACTCACTCTGTTTACTTATTCTCTACACTATGATAGTCTATTCACGCAGTCTGTGTCTATTCCCATACACTGCTTATTCCTGTCTCACTGCATACTTTATACTAGATACACAGTTTATTGTGTTATTAAGCTCCTCCCACGCGAAATATAAATCCTCAAATATTATAGAACTCTGTTCGAAGATAGCTTTTCTATTGACTATTACATGATATCTATTATAATACAGGCTCGCTCCTATTCGTTCAGTTTTGTAAGATGGTTGTTGGTTGAGCTAGTCTACTTTCTAAAATGAGTATTCACACGTATGGCATATCCGAGAACGTACATCTATACCATAAATAGGCGAGATCTTTTATGATCTGATAGGTTCCTTCACTCCTCCAATTTTTCAATGCTTAGATCAACATACTATCAGTTTACGATAGATCACTCCCCGGTATCTATTTGTTTTGGTGTACCGTCGGAAACCTGTTGATGTGTCTCGACCCAAAACATTTGCTGTCTGCCTTTCTTAAGATGTGTTCACAACAGCAGCGTTTCTTCTTACTGTTATAAGCGCCGTTACCAATTGAAACAAAAATTCTGGTTGCGCCCAGTTAAATGGTGCATTCTATGTCTCAGGTCGGCAAAATGCTTTCCGAAATCTTTGAAAAGGAAAGAGGTGCATGACCAGATCGAATGATGCCTTCTTTCCAAGCGATCTTTCCTGTCTTTGATTACAACCTGCTTTTCTAAAAGATCATCCCTAAAGCCCTGCAGACAGACCTAGTTACATTATAACATACATCCTCATAAAAATTTACGATAACCTCTTTGTCTAAAGATGTTTCCTGTCAACATCATGATAATGGGAACGAATACAGTAACCCTAATACAAGCCGTACACATACATCAGATCATATTTATATTAAATATCAACATCAATTATAGTCTCATTAATTTAACGAATTGTGGCTCTGATTTTCGGCTACATGTATTTATGGATCATGTCATTCTTAAAATGTGTACAAACAAAGCGGCTTACAGATTACTTAATTTTTATGTCTGTGGATCAGCGAAGTAGGTTTTGTTACTGCCGAAACTTAGATTCCACCCAAAGAACCAAACGAAACTCTAAAAAAAACTTTTAGTTCCGGCAATGGATCCTTTGTGTCCTACGAATGAAACAATAGTAAGTGTATGATAAATCAATGATCCACAACTGTTAGATGCGTCATATAAATGTTGTTAACAATATTGTCCACTATAGCAAGAATAGACGACCCAAACTAGCGGTTTGCAACCCACAACGCATCGTTTCTAAGTGGCGATCAGTAACCGTCATAATATAACGTTACCAATCCATAATGCACTGCGATCCTTCTCTGCTGTGCTTTGCGGACATAGCATTACTCTGATATGACTTGGCGCCTGCGCTATAGGACAAGCTCTTCATTTGTTTAGACCATTTCTTGGTCTCGTACATATATCCTTCCTCTAGATTTTAACGTATAATTTTTTTAAACCGCTTGAAGGAAATACTAAACGTTTATGGTTTATTTTATCATTATTCTTGACCGATGTCTTTTCTGCCCATATTATTTTATTTAGTTCACCCTTTTTTGAACAGTCTTTCTTTATATGCTTTTCCTTCTTGTGCCATGCATAAAATCCTTGCATCATTTTTGCATATAATATTTATCCTTGGTATTTCTCTTAGTTTTAAATGTTCATTTTACTGAGTCAGGTGACTCAGGTGGTAACGCTTGGGACACACATTCGGAAAGTTCCGGGTTCAATATTCTAAGGCTGGCCTTGGATTTGTTCGTAGTTTCTACTGGTAGCTTAGGTGAATGCTGGATTGCTTCTTCCTTTCCACGAATTTTCCGCTCTCTCATTTCATATAATTTCATTCCGTTGGTTCTGTTACAAGGGTCGAAAGTGCCAGGACCAGGTGTGCTGGTGCAGTATGACGGTGGCTTGCGCTTTATAAAGGTTTATACATCTGCGTGTGATATGTAGGCGGCTCTTCTGAAGGGAAGGGGCTCCGTTAGCACCGGGTTGCTGTATATGGAAACAATGTTTGAGTCCCCGTACACGCCAATGCCGCTTCTTCCGGTATCTCCCTCACTTCATCTTCTCCTTTAGGAAATGTCCCAACTGGGGGCGTAGGCACAAACAGCCCGGCATTGAGCAAGGCTCAAGTACCTAAGTTTCTTGCTTCGTTTAAAACAATTCAATCAATATTTTATTTTTAAATTTGTTTTGAGGCATTATTGTAAATTATAATTTGGGAATCATTTAACATTATTCTTCTAAAAGCTCTTCTATATTGTCATTTATAAAAATATATTTATACATTTTCTATCTGAATTTCCAGTTGGAATTTGAAATAAAGTTTTAAGTTAGTCAAATTATGAAAATTCCTTAATTATATTATCAATTTCAATTTTAACACTTTGAACACGCTTTTCTTGAAACACTATCTTGAATAGATACACTTAAGTTCATAATGCATAAATTAATTTTAATAAATAACTATACCAACTTTGGAATATTTATAGAAATCATAAAACATAGAAATAGATGGTAAATGGAAACGAACATTAATGTAATTAAAAGAAAGTTAATAAATTATTGCAAATTCGTATAGTAAAACTAATTATATATTATTTAAGAGGTTTAATATATTTAGAAAATTAGTAATCGTGTATATATTTCATTAAAGTCCGCAGTTAAATATATTTTTTCGTACTCATAATTCGTTAAATCATCAAAAAGCTTAAAACAATAAACATATTCTCAAAATTTTCTGTGGCATACTACAAGGTGTCTGATACTATAAATTCTGTTCTATTGCAGACTAAAAGACTGTGCTTAATTTTTTATTACTCCTAACCATTCTAGATACAAAAATATTAATGCATTTATAAATGTCACATTATTGGTATAACATTCCACAGTTTCTAAGTGGTAAAAGTGTAGAAACGTTGTAAGTTATCCGCCTGCTACTGAAATAATTACCGCACAGAGAAATGCTGTATGTGAAAGTGATGAAAATAAATGTATTTCCTGTAAGGTCCGCTCTACACGGCACATCTTTCACTGTCCACCTCCGTGTTATCCAACCTCGATACCAAGGAGTGCGTTACTAAGTAAAACAAACCATGCAGGGTCTTCCTGCGTGCTAACGGATGCGAAATGGTCGACTGACCGGTATAACGGTCTCTTGATTGTGTGGACACACTGGTATCTTGACAAATCTTAACTCATCATGTGTTATTTAAAGCGGTTATCTGTATTTACTCCTATTCTCCCATGAAGGGGAAAAATTAAAAGAAGAATGTAAAATAGCTTTAATATACGCCAGTTTATTCTGTTTTGACACCAAGAATACAAGATACAAAGTACAGGGTAATTCATTTAAACCTTTTAATGGATTATTATTTATGAAAGACATATTCCATGGATAAAAAACAACGGGCACTTCTAAGAGAATTTGGTGTTCCAGATGTTTCAAGAAGCCAATAATTCTGTCTATAGTAGAACGTTGGAGACAATTGGCTCGTTCCTTAGCAAGAGCGAAAAACCAAACCTGCAATGTCTTAAGTTATTGTTGATGGTATTCGAGAACGTTTACTCAATGTTCAAAGAAATCGTTGCGCCGCTATTCATCAGAGAGCACTCAGTGCAGAATTGAAGGAACTAGACATGGAAAGGCCAATGCATTATTGTCAGTGGATACAGTCGCTATCTCCATAAGATTTATGCGTAAAGCGTGATTTCACATGCCAGACTACACAGCGTACTTGGGCTGCTGATAATTGCGATAGCATTCTGAAAAGGTTGGGGGTTTGATACGCGGTGTTTACTTCTATTTTCTTCGACAAAAGGGTGAACACTGATATTTACGACGCTTCTTCAAAGAATTCATTGATAAGAAAAGTGTTATCATGTCACACGTGTGAGTCCTTGAAGCTTATAACAGCTTCTTCGGTGACCATCCAATATCAAAGAAATGTATGCCCTTCTCCCACTTCGCTTGACTTAATTTCTCCAGATTTCTATTCATGGGGATACATGATACAGAGTCTATAGCAATAGATGGCTGAATTTTGGTGAGTTCTAAGACAAGGGTACATTGGAAGAACGTCATAGGAATGACATGATGGGTAAGCTGTGTTTGGTCGCAGCTGGAAGACATTTCCAAAATTTACTTGATAAAATGATCCCCACACAGTTACAATATAATTCAGTACTCATGTTTTCTGTTGATGGTTCAGCAGCTATAAGCAGTTAAAATAGAAAAGGTTTATTGGACCCCCTGTATAACAATTTTAAATTGGAAAATAGTCAGAAAGAATGTTATAGTAAACTTGGTACACATCAAGCCAACTAGTGAACTGTAAACACTTTCTGATAAAAACAAATTGACCAGTTATAATGATATGTGAATTTATTGGCACCATCATGTCTTTTCATTTCACCCATTTTTAAACTTCCAATAGCAATCGACATGGGACGTTAAGGACTTAAAATTTCATTCATAACGTTCTACAAATGTCATTCCATACCTTCTGGGAAGCAGTTACTTGGAAATGCTTCATTATTCAACAGAACGATGCTTAAAGGCATGAGAGGAAAAAAAAAATAATGAGGTAAGCTGAAGTATACGATATGACCTCCATAAAAACTCAATAGTAAATCATTCTGAGAACTTTGGAGGACAAGATACCTGCAAAAATAAAATTGCAACGCAACCAATATTGTGCTCTTCCGAATGAATGAACATGGAATTTAGAGAGAACGGTTTGAGTATATGTCACGCATGGAGGATATTTCACTGAGGCGTTTATCTGAAAATAAAATTGATGAAAGTCTTTGGTAGGTTAAAAAAAAATATATATATATATAATTGTGCCTAATATTATCCAGCCATAGTCTGATTTGATCACCTCCTTGGTTTAGTGGTTAGCGTTGCTGATTGCTGGCCGGGAGGTCCCTGCTTTGATCCCGAACCTACTTAGAAGTTTTCTTATTTAGTAAGGTTTGGAATGGAACTCAATCTCATGAGGACAACTGGAAACTACCACATAGAGAGGTAGCGTCCTCCGACCTCGAAAGCCGAATAATAGGCGACCGGATGGTGCCCGCATGCTGATCACATGCTCTCCTTAAACACTGCTCTCTATCAATGCAGTCGCGAGACGAGATAGAGGACGCAGCGGTCGTTGGGGCATGCCAAAGTCCAATATCGGTTTACGCGCCATAGAAGAGGAAGATTATCAGATTTAATGTTATAACTAAGTTATAAAGTGGGAATATGTTTTGCATATCATGGGAATTTCCCATGAATTAAGTTGCAGCAAATATGGATGTGATCTTGAAACCTCTTTAGAGATGTGCAGGTTTTGCAGTGTCTAGGTACCTATTTAGCTCTTGGATCTCTCTTTTTAAACACAACCAATATCAAGGGCATAGTATCCCTTTTAAGGACTGTGAACTTGTGTCTAGGTACCTGAGGACAAAATGGGTTTCTTAAAGGCCTAAGTGCAAGTTCAACTACCACCATCACCACCACATGTTATGTTACTATCACGTCATGTAACGTCACTTTCAAGTTTTCACCCAATCTCCGTATCAGAAATATAACCGAACTAGCAATTCAAACTGTTACCCTTTTAAAAAAGATCTCGAAAATGCAAGTGCTCAAGAAGGAATGGGCCACAATTGGATATATGACGTAAAAAGAATAATAAATCAACCATTTCAAATAAATAAAGTAAAACCTTATTTTAAATGAGGGGAGTTTTGGCGGACTTTATACCTTTTTAAGGTACTGGAACAAAGATTCGCAGCCTTTGTATGTGAGAACCTATAAAGAAGAAACTAGAACTTATTTGCGATATTATAAACGAGAGAATGCAGAAAGCGAAATATTCTTTTATTACAAGCAGACCTAACACCTGAGCATTTATTGTGTTTCATGTGAGTAATGCACAATGAAGCGGAGGAAATTAGAAAAAATAGTTTTTATTCTACGTTAGCTGAGGATTATGAATATTGATCATGGTGATCCTATAGTTGGTTAATTCCTATTGGGGTAGAAATATACAGGCATTTGTTAATGCTGCAAATGTAGAGCGTAATCATTGCTGCTGTGAGGTTTGGTCTTCTGTTTCCTTCATTCTCACTTCAGATATTAACCAGCATTGCTTAATGTCAACTGAATATTTCATTGTTCGTTTATGTCATTTGCGCTTGCTACGTTTCTACTTTCACAATAAGAAACCACAAACTTCCGGTGCAACGGAACATCTGAAAGCGAGAGTAGAAATACCAAGGGCATACTGTTAACGTGGTAATGAAATGTTATAATTCCAAGTAAAACAAATAAAACTCAACATGACATCGTGTCTCAGAAAGGTGACAGAAAAAGAGCTCATATTCCGTGCCATGCCATTAATGCGTTTTTGCCAAGATGGAGACACGTTAATAGCACACGGAACGACACGTAGAGTGAGACCATTTAACTGGAGGGCACATGTTATGCACACTGTCGCTTCGCCGCGCTATAATCGTCTTCAGTCGCTCTTCCAAGCAGATGGAAGTGAAAATGGCATGCATTAATAGTTCCAGCAGTTCTTCGGATCATAAAGATGGCATCTAAAATGTAGTCGCTGTTTTTATAGTTAAGAAATGAAAACAGCGCAGGCGAATGCGACATAAACATAAAGCGAGAGGAATTTGAAGTTTTATAAGCTTTTTAAAGAGCTGAAGCAAGACGCGTGATTCCAAATTAATGTGATTTAGAATGTATAAACAAGAGCTTGATATAATACAAGAGAAGATATAAAAAATAAAGTACTAAATGTAACCCGCAACTGGTACTCGTGAAAAATTAGCTGTACGCTTAAAGCGTTTACGCATTACATTAAATCTACTTTTTACGATAACATTTAATTCTAGTTCTTCTTCTTCTTATTCAGCGTTACAGCCTGGAGTAGCCTTGGCCTGCCGCGGCGACCTCTGCTTTCTCTCTTTCTCAACACTTCATTGATTGCAGGGGGACATGCTGGCACACTACCGGTCGCGTAATCACGCGGCTTTCGTGATCAAATTTAATAATAGTTGCAGTGGTTTATTATGCCTTGTGCAGTGTACCGGTTATTACAAACAATATAGAATATTCTTATATAGGATGTAACAAAATGATATGTCAAAACTTTGGGGAAGCATTCCTTGCATATAGAGGTTGGAAACATGTTATAAAAACATGGGTCCGGAATACCTTATTTCCTTGTTAGAGCTCTTTGTGTACAGCTCCGCTTACACAGTGTGATATGCAAGCCAGAATGTCAGCATAGCTGTCCTGTGACAATAAGCCCACAACAGAACAGTTGCTTAATGCATACAGTAGGTAAACATTCGCTTTTACCTCTTTTAAAAGGTGCGGGGGTGTTATAACTACTTTTAGTTCCCAGGGTCATGGTTGTTGTGATCTTCTGTTTCCCGTAATTGGCTTATTATGCTACTCACTTTATTGCTTGACATAGCACCGAACACGTAGTGTCAGTTCTGTGTGTTTACGAACCTCGTTCCAGGTACGTAAAATGAGGTATTTAAATACGGAGTTACAGATACCCATATAGTCTAATGATTAGCCGCAGGTATAGAGTCTTCGTGCTTGTATTCTACAAGGCTGCCAGGCAATACTAGATACTCTAGGGATACATCAGCACATCAAAAGTCCTGTGACGCTGCGGCGGGTTGGTGGATGTCCGTACTAACGGAGATAATTTTGAACATTTCATAAGATTTTGTGTTTTCCACAGTTCTGTTTTTGAACAGGTGTAGAAAAAGGGCCCAAATAAGGAAATAAAGCAATTCCGGACCCATGTTCATAATCTATTTTTCTACTCTCGTATATACGAGGAATGTTTCCCCAAAGTTTTGATATACCGTTTTGTTATATCCTGTAGTGAAAACGATCTCTCGATATTACACGACATCGCTGGTAGTATTTGGGGTATGTTTTCTGCGATCTTGGCTTTATACATGCCTTTATGTAACCAGATTTTATGCATTTAAGTCCACTTTTTAACTGAACTTTGTTGTAAAGCACGCCTTTGTGTGCTATTGCAACTTAGAGTTCATTGAACAACCTATTTTGTCACTCTCTTGAAACATCAGTGTTAAAAACACCGCTCATAGTTATAAGAATCTCATTTTCGCGGGTACAGAATTTGCGACTGGAGCCATCGCGGAAAATATTCGCAAGTGTTCGCTGTTTACTTTAGTACAAAACTAAACTAGTGTCAAATAAGAGCGCGTGGGTGCACTGTAACAGTGAATCATTCACGTAAATATTAGAATAAAAAAATCTATTAAAACGTATTTGCTGCAGTTCCAGGATATACCCTTGATATGTTCCCCTTTCCAGTTTATTGTAAATTCAACTAACAAAAGGCAACGATAAAGGTTGAACTGCTTCCAGCTGTAGAGTGCCGCGTTATGTTGCGAGACTGCGCAACTAGCTAGGGGTTTTCCAGAATTAATAAATGCAAGTTACCTGGTTAAGTATGGGAATATCTGGTTAAAACCCGAGTGGTTGACCCACCCTGAAAGCTGCAATATGTACCCCATTATGTACCGCAACTTCAGTTTAAAATGTGTAACTTAAAATATTATCTTATAATTTCCTAAAATTTCACTGCGTGCGATTATGTGAAAATATGTAGCATTAAAATTAAATACAATGGTCCTAGAAGCCTACTAGTCAAAAATTTAAGTTTTAAGACGAATATCTAACAAAGAAAATATGTAATTACATAAAATGTTATTAAATGATCTATACAATTTTATTAAAAAATGTTTTAAAGTGACTCATTGCCATTATATCATAGAGTAGCAAGTTAAAGCTTTGCCTACTGACTTTATGCTCTGGAAACTCGCTTCTCAGAGAATATTGGAGAGCTTTAGCCTTGGTTAGCTGTTTAACCACACTGTAGAAAGGAATTGTGTATGCACAGCATTTATTAAGTCATATATATATACATATATATATGTATGTATGTATGTATGTATGTATGTATGTATGTATGTATGTATGTATGTATGTATGTATGTATGTATGTATGTATGTATGTATGTATGTATGTATGTATGGGAAAGTGAATTCAAAGCAAGTTTAGTAGTTCAACTCCGGGAGATTTCTTCGATTTTGACCTGAAGTAAGTTCATCCCCTATAAATTCTTTAGAACATTCTTTATAGGTGCGTTACTGATAGTACAATATACGAAAATATTTCCTTTTATATAAAAGAAAACATTGTTAAGGAAGAAAAGACGTTCAAGTTACATCCCCAATGGCACCCATTATGACCCCATAGTTCATGATCAGCTGTTTCAATTGTATCTTTTTTTTCCTCTGAGTTTTTCGCCGCAAAAGAAGTATCTACAATATTTACCAATAAATCTATTTCGGCAAGGTTAAAAGTTTTATGTTCATAAAAGTTTCAAACGTTTAAGTTCGCATGTAAATTGCCAAATTTTATCTACAAAATTCATTAAATAACCGTTGGAAATGTTTAAAATGCTACTATATGGGCCATACTATTTTCAACACAATTTTTTACTGGAATTCGTGAAACTTTGGGCTGTTTTGTATTGCAATCCCTCTATACATGCGCGCGCCCACACACACACACACACACACACACACACACACACACATATATTATATATGTATATATATATATATATATATATATATATATATATAATTGTAACTGTTTAAGTTGCACATTAAAGCCAATACATTCTTAAAAATAATAGCAAGAAAGTAAAGTAGATAAGAGGAAGCCCCGAATCATTCAATTATCTGATGACCGTTAAGACAGAGGGACTGAATGGGCCAATTATCCATCGCTCATTACCCAGAGTCGGTGAGGACAGGCGAGCAATATAAGAGTAGGGGATGTAAACATTAAATTGACAGAGTGATAAAATCTAATCCATTTAGAAAGTTAAATTACCACCCATGTCACTCGAGTAAATGCTGGAATTCCTGCCTTCATTTTCCACATAGTTCTGCTAATGAAATTACCCATTACCCTTCTTTGAGAAATTAAAGTGATCTTTTGACGGATATTGTCCTTTAGTGGGTCTGGATACAAATCGCATTATGACTTGGAGCTCTTATTATATGGACAGCTTTTCAAATAACCTCCGACAGCACGAGAGAGCATGCCAGTCATGAACAAGCACTTGCTATGGAATAGAATAATTGCGCTTATATTTTGGCATTTACTACCCTTAGCAGACTTTACTGTAGGATTAGACATGTCTTGTTTCTTTCACTGTTTAAATGACACTGACCGAGTGGCGTAAGACTCAAGGACAACACGCAGCGGTAAATTAACACGATATATTTTGAACTATGTATATTGCATTAAAAATGAAACATTTATGCTTTACAAAGTTTGTATTTGTGCTATTACAGTACTATGTTAAATATGTATTAAAGTTGCATAAGTATTGCCACACTTAGCAAAATAATCATTTTAATCTGAACTCTCAGATACTTGACTAATGCACTTAATTTGTTCTGGTTCCCAAGAGAACCTGAAATTTCATGTTCTTTGTGTTTTTTATACTATTAGTATTGAATCAATATTTATCCACTTTAAAAATAAAACTTGGAACTTCCCCCTTCTTTAATATATATAAAAGAAAAATAAAAATAAAGTAACACTATTAACAAAGTAACAAATTAACAGTAATTATAATAGTACAAAAGGATAAAACACAAAGAAAAAGTCACACTTGAGATCGCATATATATATGATAGTGTTTATAAGTACAAGTTTTATGTTTTTATTTTACAGAGTGAACCAATTACATTTCGACCGCAATGGAAAATGTTCTGAATATTCTGAATATACGACTTCGATCTGCCGATGTAAGATATGAACTTTATTTATTTGTTTATTTTTGTTTTCATCTATCCTCCCGAGTGGCTTAAAATTAACACATTACTTTTTCCTTTTTCTGTTTCCACAGATTTATATTTAAAAAAATTAAGAAGAAATACAAATGGGAAAATAGTAATGAAAGAGAACTAAAAAGAAACAAAAGAAAATTAGGAAGGAACGTAATAAAAAGCGAAAAGAAAAGAATGAATAAATGCAGGTAATAGAAAAGCAAAAACCAACAAAGAATACGTGTAACTTTTGTACTCACTTATATTATTGCTTTATCCTTTAAGTGGAGAGAGAGGATCTATCACTTCTTAAAGAAAACGCTTTCTATTCTGCACGAAGGACTGAGTGCGAAAAGCAGATCAGGGAACTTTGTGTTTTTAAACAAGGTCGTTTAAATTTAGATCGCAGTACGAATTCGCTTTTCTGCAGCTTCGCGTTTGTACTGTGGCGAAAATAAAGGAAGCCGATGTCGCTTTGTTGTGGCGTATACAAGGCTCGAACATTCGATTTCAATAGGAATGTAGTTATTGCGGTTGTAACCTAAAAAGATTTTTGAAAATTTTCTGCAATTCTTCATCGATCCTGCTTATTAGGCACCAGAAAGGGCGATGTAAAAAGTTTATATATACAATATAATATAAAAGAAAAATAATGGAACACTATTAACAATAATTATAAAAGCAGAAAAGGATAAAACACTAAGCGAAAGTCACACTTGTAATCGCTATATTTGAATTACTAGAGTTCTTCTATGGTTCATAGCACAATAAGAAAAAAGTCAACGTGCCCTGTATATTTAGCTAATTGCTTAGAATGAATGGTACTTACATTTGATAAACCAAAATTTCATAACATTAACTTGGATAAATGATGTCATAGTATAAGGTGTATTAAATAACAAAAGCTTAACAATAACAATAAAGTGTATTAGAAAACACAGAAACAGTATGAAATAAAACTAAGAGAATAATAGATAAATAGTAAAGAAGTCAAAAGCAAAACACGCAAATCAAATTTAAATTAATAAATCAAGTTAAAATGAAAACTAGAGGTGCAAACAATATGAAAGAAAAATAAAATAACACTATTAACAATTTAACTATATTAACAAAATTAGAAAAGTAGAAAACGATAAGCTCTTAGAGAAAGTCACACTTGTAATCGTTATATATATCGCTCTATATGTGGTTGCATGTGTTTGTCTGTCAGTTAACGCTATAGTTGCCGCAATTTTGTTTTTCTCATCGAAACTCTGCATATAATTACCAGTTAATAAATTACTCATCGAGTTCATTAACCAGCGAAAATTTAAAAGTCACTCTAGGGGTCGTAAAGTTTGTTTTTTCTCAACGAAACTCAGTATATGCCTTTGAAATGAAATAATAAAAATAGTTTCAGAAAATAAGTGAAATCAGACAATTAGGAGTGGGGTTAAAACCCAAAATTTAAAAATCGCTTTAGCGCCACCAATATTTGATTTTTCGCAATGAAACTCCATATATGCAATTTAAATAAAACAAGAAAATCAGGTGAATCGGGCAATTAGGTGTACCTGAAAACCAACATTTAAAATGTGCTCTATTTCTCTGCTTTAGAGCTCTGTCATATCCTTCACAAATTCGACTTGCTGAGGTACTCGCTTAGTTTACCAGTTTCTGCGTGACAAACTTTTATTACTATCACTGGATGAGGCTGTAACTGAAGGAGCGAACTTCGATGCATGTCATTATTAAGTGCTTGCTGCGGGGAGTATGGTGATGAACATTTGATATGTCCAGTGTAAGTTGCTCTAATAACAGAACTCTTGTGTACGCTCCCGTGTTTTACATACGATATGTTCAATTGCAGGAAATGTAATCTTTTCTAAATTCTATCTTCTGAAAGTGTTGTAAAGAAGTATCAGTATTTCTCTAATACTATTACTGTACTTTTCAAAAGTACTAAATTGCCAAACTTACTAATTTTTACAGTTTTTTTGTACTTTGCAGGGAATGTATCAGCAGCGATGTGCTATGTAATATTATGACGAAATGTCTGTATAAAAATTGATATATTATTTTGGAATGTTTTTGCTTAAAGACAAAGCCAAGTTTTGTTAGTGAAAAAAGTAACATTGGATCAATTTCTTCGCTACTAACATTATTGAAAAATTCAAATACAAAAGTTAAGTTTTTCCGGCGTGATTATACTATTTTAATTTCATACTATCGATATTCATTTTAATTTAAGAAGCGTTGTATTTGTTGCTAATATTTTTTTATGTTCCTCTCTCATGAGGAAATATCTGATAGACTTCTGTGGAGTGTGTTCTGATCTAGCGCCTCTTTCATCTAATTTTCTGTTCTGACCTAGCGCTTACATTATCTAATTTTATTCTGTGGGAACATAAGACCTTTTATTACTTTTTGTGAAAAAAGCTAATGGTATGCTATTTCCTTATGCCTCTTTTTATGGTGTTGTTAGTTGATATCGGTCTAGCAGAAATTTTTCTGTGATATCTTCCTTTTATTCTGTTAACAAACATCGTTTTTATTTAAAATATTATTGAAGTTAAATTTGACTTTCGCGGCATTAATAAAACCCCAACACAATTGTGTGAAACATTCGGCAAATTTTTCTCAGAGGCCTCTTCTTTCAGGCTTGAGGTTCTTTAACATGCCACACATCTACGACAGGGGAACCACGGCTTTACTTCCCTTCCAAAGAAAGTCATAATTAGGATTTTTACCCCGAAAAAATCCATCGACCCTGGCCGGGATTGAACCCGTTGAGGAGACAAGCATGGTTACCACTCGAACAACAGGACCGACAATTTATACTGTGACTTTTGGTCCAGATGCAGATGCTGGTTGTAAAAAAAATGTTGCTTCATGTGCAGCATATGAAGCGGTTAGTGTTGAACTTATTAACGGAATATTTGTAGACCCTGTTAAAGATAAGGTTACAAACAGACATTCATGAAGATACCGATGATCATTTTCTTGCACTGACACACATGTTCTAGGGTACAAGCGCTCTTGCTCAGGTGGTCTTCCCAGGTCCACAGTTTGAGACGCAGCTTGGAAAATGATCTGATTATTTGATTGCTGCCGGTCTGGAAACGCCATTTAATACAACACAAGGCCTTGTGCTCCCATTACCATTAGCAAGCCATACATGAAAATCATGTCTTCCTGCTCACGAAGTGCTATGCTCCTACCATGGTTAAGTATGGCAATGTAACCACATTGAAGTTAAGTATAATGTACAAACAGAACTACAAGTTTCTTTGGCAACGCATGACCACCTTCTATATGTACACCGTCGTGTACACTAGAGCTATTTAGTGACATGGCTGAACGAGATTACATCACGAAAACTAAGCGAGAATGTAATATTTCCATGTTAGCCAATAAACAGACATTGGCGGGCACATGTTTATGACTTTTGTCCTTGTTTAATTACTAAACCCCCCAAGTTGGTACTCGTAACTTAGCTACATTCTGTATGTGAGTTTTGGTACCACACTCCTATTTTTAGCGAATTCCGAACGAAGGGTTATTGCAATTGCACCTGCGAAATATTTTTGAAAATTTTCTTCACATCTTCATCCATTCTAATTAATGAGCACAATGTGTGTGTGTGTTTGTGGCCGCATTTTTTGTTTTTTTCAATGAAATTCGGCATCAATTAACAAACGATTTATCGAGTTCAAAAACCAGCGAAATTGCACTATTATGAGTGGAGGTTAGCCTAGATATATTTATAAATCAGTTAACACTCTAGCGGTTGCAATTTTTGTTTTTTCTTAACAAAATTTGGCATATAACGATCAACTAGCTAACAATTCGAGTTCGCAAACCAGCAAAATTGAACCATTGAGGGGGTTAACCTAAAACAAAAATTTAAGCATCGCTCTATCGGCCGTAATTTTTGATTTTCTTAATGGAATTTGACATTGAAATAAAATTAGTTTCTGAAAATTACTGAAATCAGATTATTCGAGTGGGGGTTTACCTGAAACCCAAAATTTAAAATCGCCTAGCTTCACCAATATTTGTTTTTTTTATAATGAAATTCAATATATACTTAAATAAATTAAGAAAAATAGTCTCTGAAAATTATGAAAATCGAACCATTAGGAATACCTGAAAATTAAAATTTAAAAAGCTCTCTTGCATTAATTTTTCTCTCGATTTGTTCAAAATAAAATGACAAATTAAATGAGTATATAAACTACTATGTGTATGTTTTATATTTAACAAAAGCACTGTCGTGAAGCTACCAACTATGAAACAGTCATCTAATATGTGTACGGGAATTGCATTTGTATGTGAGAGCGCTCTATATGCAAATCATTTGCGTTACTTATTTTTACTATAAGTTTTAAATTAAATTCAATGCCACGATCTATTATATCGAATGGGGACTGAAGTTGGATGATACTTCTGATTGTTGATCAAAAAGTTTTTTGTAAATTGTGTATATTTGCTTAGTACATTGTAATTGCTTTTGAATTGTGACATGTTTTGTTTTATTGACACATATTTTGATTTTATGCACTTCTTCTTAAATACCCAATATAACTGGAAATTTTCTGGTATTTCTTTTTATTTCAGTGAATGTAAAGATGATATCATGGACTCAGTTCATAACAGGGTTACATTTAAAAATGTTTAAAAATACACACAGTATAGCTTTGTCTATTAGTGATCATATATTTCATTTCATTAATAATAACCATTAATTTTTGTAGTTTAATCTCAATAATTATTGGAATAATTCTAATAATATGGTTTCTCTTTTGTATTATTCTAATTCTAATTTTGTTCCCCTTATTTTTTAAAATTAAACTTAATACAATGTATGCAGTTCATGCATGATGGGGCAACAACTCACTTTTTGTCATGCTACTAGAGTAATTCTAGGTTAGCAATTAAAAAAAATGCATTTCTATACATTGAGTTATTTAAAACCTCCACATTGTTTTCTCAATTCTTTATTATGCTATAATTATGATAATCGTACCAGTGTACTGCAATTATCTGGGTTTCCTCTATCCTTCTTTAGCAATGTTAAATTTGGTGTAGTTCTTTCAGATCTTAATTTTTCATTCTTTTTAGGTTCCGTTCTTCTTGAAATGGGAGTCTGCAACAAACTAATTATATCTTAACTATTAGATTCAATAGAATTAAACTTGGTTTGTACATTTCCATTTTCACTTAACATAAAGATACACGATAAACACACATTGAAATTAGCAATACATGCACTAAAGCAGGATAAGCAGAACTGTCACTTTACGGCCTACTTTCACGGGCCTCTCGAACTAACTAACATTGGTGAATGTCCTTCACTCGTAACCATATCCACGATGTCAAACGTAAGACCCCACCTTCAGTGCGAGCTAAATTCCTGAGGTTTCAGTCAGATGTAATCACAAACTCAGTGTGGAGCTCATCGTCTCCAGAGGAACGACAGCTCACGCGAGTTTCCATTCATCTTGCCCATTCAAAATAACATTTTTTTCTGATGCTTCAAACGAAAAATTGTTTCAAAAATGTTTTAACATCATGAAAAATCCTTGCCGAGGTTATATTTTTTGTATCTCCTTATTTTAAATGACACCACGTATATTTTATTTAAGAATACACTTACCCTCTCCAAGAGCTATGTATCATTCTGTACTATTTTAATTAAGATCGGTCTATCAACAATCCGCGATGGCTCCAACAGATAGACCATCAACATCCGTGGAAAGTTGATGATTGGTGCGGAATTATTAGCTGTGTCATTATTGGACATTTCTTTGTAAATGGTAACCAAAATGGGAGACGACATGTCACATTCTTAAAAACCACTCTTCCTGGTTTCTTGGAGGGCTACCTATAACAGAATGGGCTTGTGGTATCAACACGATGGTTACCCAGCGCATGACGTCATATTGATACTTGTACAACCATCCAGGAGGAAGAGCAGAACATTCTAGGGCGTCTTTCATCCATGAAAGTGGCTATGTATAAATGTTAATGGTCGCCATTTTGAGTATGAGATTAAACGGTCTGTTTTGCTGGTAGTTGCAATACTACAGTGTTTTTACATATGAAACATATGAATTGTGATAAGCAGAGTACGGGAATTCGGGCATTTATTTTCGTTAAAATAGGTAGGCAAAAGGTACTTTAAATACTGATATTTGGGAGTAATACAATTAAAATAGGCATTTATTAAAACTGAAAACACGGAGTAATATCATTCATTATTAATGAAAATAGGTATTTAAGATACCTAATAATTTCTTTATCACACGATTAAAGTTCTGAAGCTTACTTTCTTGGCTACAAGAAAAAAGTTGTCTTTTCAAGGTATCAACTGTCATAGTCAGCCGCTTGTCAGAGAGAGCATTTTTCATTGTGGATAATGAACGTTCTACTTCCACTGAAGTGATTGGAGCATATTTAAAACAAGCTATTTCGGAAGGATTCCTGCCAGGTACAACATAACATTCACCTTTCAGGACATCACGGAAATGTTGATCAAGAAAGTTTTGAATAGTCCTGGAAAATGAGCAAATGATGCACAGTGGTTTCTGATCGAGTTCATTGTCTGTTTGAGTTTATAGGGAAATCAGGTTAGTATCTCTCTTACTTCCGTATTGAATACCTATAAGGACGGTTTATTGCACAACTGTATCGCTCTCAACGTTCTCGCTTGCTTGTTACATGTATGCACCTCAAAAGTTATCCCCACACCAAATTTTCTAGAATTGTCTCGCGCAAATCAATACAAGGTCATTTTCAAGAATTATTCAGAACTACAGTACTTCCTCTATTTCCTGGTATTCGTATGCCCGAGATAATCGTGCATTCCTTTCACCAATGAAGATTCTCCTATTTAAAGAGCTTAAGTGAATGGATTGAGGAGAACGTTTTTGACGCTTGAAAAGAAATAAATATATAACAATATTCTCAATAGATATCATTATGAGATGAACATGGAATTTAATTTTTATAACCTTTTCACTTTAATATATTGAAATTGTGTATTTTTTTTAAATGCATAAATAATTGTATGTTTAAAACGGGCATCGAAGAGGTTAAATTATTTAGTTAAATAAATGCACAATAATTAAATAAAAGAACTCATGCACATTTTTCGTTCCATATCTACTGTATTCTTGACAAAATGTACAGTGTGTTAAATAGTTCTTGGAGAGGGTAAGTATATTCTTGAATAAAAGTACATGGTGTCATTTAAACATACAAAACTCTTTCTCTTATTTTCTAATTAATGGAGATACAAAAAAAAAAAAAGTTTACCCTTAGCAACAACTCCCCCGATGTTAAAATACTTTGTTTAGAACAATTTTTCATTTGACGTATACGGAAAAGTTATTTCGGGTGAGCAAGATAAATAGGACACCCTGACATACACGCACATGTACAGTATATAACAGTAACTTAATTAAATGATGAATAAAAGCTTGAGAAACTAAGTAAAATTGTAAAAGAGGCACTGCATCCCCAAAAACCGCCCTGGTAATAGAAAAATTAATGATAATAATAAGTTCTTATAACTGTAAGAAACATCGATTTCTCCAAAGCGTACCAGCTGCTGTGTCAGAGAAAACAATTGCAGCTCACACTAGCATGTCTTTCTTTCTCAAGCTCGCACTGCGACCTGGAACTTGACTGGATTCCGCTGTAAATAAATATTTATGAGGAGAGACTTCCGCCGCAGGAAGATCTAAATGAAGAGCTGTGCCGCCAACAAGTCGCCTGCCTCCCATGCTTCTCGGTTACAGTGAAAGAAAACGTTGTCAACCGGAAAGTTAAATTATGCCCGGGTTCCACGCTGTTTGAAGAACACTGCTGACCAAGTCGCAGTTTCATTATCTAACGGCGTAACCGCTTTATTCAAATGTACTTTCACAGTTGCACCAGAACGAAGATTGGAAGTTATGAACAAGTACTCATATATCGTGAGAAAAGGATATAAGCTTTGTAGTAAGCTTCAAATGCTTCAGTCAATATTTTAATTAACAATAACATTTTTATGTCTCAGAAGATTATACTTCTGTGAAATCTTCTTCGTCGGTCCTGGTGGTGTAGTGGTTACCATACTTGCCACCTACACCCAAGATCGCGGGTTCGAACCCGGCCAGGACCGATGAAATTTTTCGGGGCGTAAAAATCCTAAGTATGGCTTCCTTCGGAAGGGAATTAAAGCCGTGGGTCCCGTGTCGTACATTTACGGCACGAAAAAGAACCTCAAGCCTGAAAGAGAGGCCTCTGAGCAAAATTTGTCGGCCGTTTCACGCCCTGAGTTGAATGGGACGTTGATGACCTGAGATGTTAAAGAGCGTCCACAAATAAATGAAAAAAAAAAAAATCCTCTTCAAGTGTTGCAACACCCACCTTTTAGTTGTTTAATATTTCTATTATGTACAGTTACTTCCACTTCCTTGGTGCTTTCGAAAAATTTCCCAAAATGCGTTAAGAAATGTTGGGGTTTGCTTCAAAACATTAATTGTATTTTTTGTTTAGAAAATGAATAAACAAAATCCTAAAATATGATATACTGAAAAGATTTTATCACACGGTTTATTAAAACTCACGTTCAAAATGTTCCATTTCCATTTTTACTGCTATGACAGATCAGTTGCATTCAATTTATCTATCGGAGTAATTTCTTTTAATGGTGTTTAACGCTCGTGTTTGCTACTGAGGCACCACAGGTGTGGACACTGATCATACATGAAATAAAATCTTAATTTCGAGAAGGAACATTTTTTTTTAAGGAGGGAAGCGTTCCAGGTCTAAGTTTAGGATACCTCCTCGGCATTTGCCATTTATGAGGTCTTAGGAAAACCTGAAAAAAAAAAAAAAAACTCAGTCTGGTAGGAATCGAACCCCTCCCCCCGCTCCCGCTTAACGACCTTGGCCACCCGCCACGGTCTACCGGCATGAAAAGACCTATGCATGATTAAACAAGTGTGTGCATGTTGGGGCATTTTCAAATTATATGTCTATTGTCTCATTTCAGTGAAAGTCTAACACTGGAATGACCGAGTTAGGTGGCTCAGGCGGTAAAACTTGAGATTTACATTCGTGAGATTTCGGGTTCAGTTTCCGTTGGGCTGGCCATCCTGAATTTGCGTTTTTAATGATTTTTCCCTGGTCACTTAAACGAATGTTGGAATGGACGAGTTTTCAGTTCTCCTATTTCAAATGATTTCATTCCATTGGCTCTGGTTGAAAGTGCCAGAGCGAGTTGGGTACCACTAGTGTCAGTGTGTTCTATCTGGAAAACTGCAGATCTGCGTCCACGCAGTCGCGCCCGTAGAACCTGGCCACTCGATGTCGCCCTTACCTTATCCTTTCCTGCCTAAAATAATCTCCATTGGGACATAGGCACAAAGCGCAGAACACGTTAGCACTGTGTGCAGTATAGAACTATATTTACACTTTCAGTTATTTGCAACATTTGTACCGTTTAATGCGTTCTATATTTTAGGATTTATTGAAAGCATTTGCGAAAATTCCAATCTCTAGAGTTTTACATAATTTTAGCTAAATTGATTTCCAATTTAAAAGGCTGGACACAGTCCCCATAAAGTTATTAATTAAATTTTTAACTGGTCATTTATGATCATTTGTACTGTTGATCTTCTAGCCGCAAATTTATCTGCTCACGTGGAAGTTTGAAGAAGTATTCAGAGACATTTTTGTATTACTTTAAACGATACATTAACTCTTCCAGAGCTCATGATAAGAACCAAATATAAGCCACATTTGCCTTCCAAAAGTATTCTATACAATAAGGCGTAAACATTTTAGCTTTAGTTTTCATGATTCTTAAAGATTGTACAAACAGATATAAAACTAAGTTTTTCTAGTATTCACTTGCACAAATTCCCACTTCTTAAAATATTATAAAAATTTGATAGACAATTTCAAGTATAAAAAAAGAAATTCTCTGCAATTATTGTCAAATATCAGCAGCATTTCCAAGTAACCGCATTAATTACAGCGCGTGGAGCACTCTGTATACTGAACAACGTTATTCAGTGAATTAGCACGTGTTTACGTTCACTTATATTTACAGTTTCGCTTGTAAACAAGATATGTAAATTTATCTCCTAAATAACCAAAAATAAAAAAACACATTTTAAAACGGTTTTCCATAGATACTCATTTTAAAAAGAAATGCTACATTTCGCTGTTTTATTCTAGCATTAATCTTGCTTTCAAGTCAATAAACTTTTACAATTTTAGCACAATGGACAATTTTTTTCCCATGACCTACCAGAACCAGCAAAAGTCACTGAGCACCTTTTTGTTATAAGAAATTAACTGTTATTATATTTCATGCCTGTTTGTTGTGTGTGTCTTTTTAGGTCTACGTGTGGGAGTGCAAATAGGTTTTTGTAGCGCGGTGCATTGTTCGGTTTGGGACCCCCTGCCTATCCCATTACGAACTAATTGAATAGCGCGGGGTAATTAGAAAACGCGTCCTGCTGAGTTCCGGACCGTCATAGGAATGTGTCGTCTCCTGGTACAGCCACCTCCATATCCCTCACTTTCCACTGCAGAATGCCTACCAGCAGAAAGTTGCAGTAATGTTAATTACTGGCATAAATCACTGGAAGTTCCCATATACCTGCTGGTATTTATTGCTAATATGCTATATAGGTATGTAATTTTGGTAACTTAACAGCTCGATACCTGTCTGGTATTATTTATCTGCAAATAATGAATAGATCGTTCTTCTGCAATATATTTATGGTTTATTTTCTAACAACGTAATCTACTTTTTGCAATCACTTGGTAATAGCACTGTGACAGGAATTTAATTGAAGAATGCAAGGGAAGGTCGACTTTTTATTGAGAGAAAATAATATCTAACACTGAAGAACTACAAAACACATTAGTTGGGGCATTAACACAAAACAAAGAAATTAATTTAAAATAGTTGCAGTCATTTTAGAGGAAATTGGAATATTTACTTACGAAATACATTGCAGTGGAATATCAAGGACACCACCACGGGTGGCCGAGGTCGTTAAGGCGCGGACTCGTGAGTGGAAGGTCTGGAGTTATTCCACAGGACCATCCTCCCTGACTGAGGTTTTTTTTTCCAGGTTTTCCTCAGTCCTCATAAATGGCAAATGCCGAGGAGGTACCCTAAATGTAAGCCTGGAACGCTTCCTTCCTTAAAAATATCCTTTCCCAATATATCATTTCATTTCATGTATCATCAGCGTCCACCGCGTGTGATGCCTCAGTGGTGAAAACGGGAGTTAAGCACTATTCATGTTCTGTGAATTTCATTGCGTCTTCGTATATGTTGCACTGTTATTTAATTGCAGCATTTGTTTCTATTACCCCTTCATACCTTTCATTTACTGTATATAACAATGCTTTCTTGGATTTTTACTTCATGGATTCTTTACTAAAACTTTTTACCTTACTTGCTTCTCTAAATTTCCTGGAAAGCACTTGTTCTATAACTCACTACGCCTTGTATAAAATTATTTTTACCTCTTTTGTTTCTACACATATACAGCAGTTATATCTTTCCTATCTTCTTTCAGATTTTTTTAAAATGTTTTAATATTTTAGATTTTCTTCTTTTGTATAAGAAGAAACTAGCTCAAAATCTAACTTATATTGATTTATTTATTAATTTTTATAGTATTATATTCCCATCTACTATTACTTTTTTGAATTTTTTTTCCCTGAAAAGAATGACAAGAAACTTTAGGTGTCGACGGACTCCAGGTGGATTTGCATCACCAACAATCAAGCACTTTACTCATCAACTCGAAGACTTTGGTATTGGCCTAGAAAGGTAAAACAGTAATAAACATTTTTACTGGAAATCTCTGCTTGATTATGTGCACGTCTCCTTCTATCAACTGAATGCATATTCAGTCCTAATCCTTTGTAAACCGCAATATCTCCTGGCAATAGCCATATTTTTACGTTAATACTGTCGTTTATTTTGCTTACTTTTATGTATATTTTAGTTATTTTTGTAGCAAAACACCCCCTTTTTACCGTCTTGTAAATAATTTGCTGTAAATTCAAAAAAAAAAAAAAAAAAAAAAGATATTGTTTGCTCAGCGGATCGAAATGGTAGTTTCTATTTGCTATTAAAATAAATTCTTTATCTCAGAAGAAAGAGTACGAACATCCTCCGTTGTTTAATCTTGTTCTAAAACAGCAACTTTCACCTAAACTGGTTCTTGTACTCTATTACTGCATTTTACTTATACAGAGGACAAAACTTACTCTTATAGGGCGTTAATATCAACATTATCACTAAGGATAATCATAGCGGAAAACTTTAACCTGTACACGAACTATTGATTTTCATTTTAACCCTCTTATTTACTTACAACTTGTACTAAAATACAATTTTTGTAGTAAACAATGTCTGAAGGCATTATAGTGTCTAATATTGCTTATTTGATGTTTTACACATTTCTTTTAAATTATAGCGTTCATATCTGCATGTATAAATGTCTACATGTAAGTTTCTTTTGGCAGAAATCTTTTCAACTTAATAACCTAGTCGATTAATTTATTTCTTCTTTCTTCCAACTCTTTTCATTTCAAATATATGGTATAGACTATTCAAATTTCTGAATACTTTTAATATTTTGTTATAAAAACTAGGCAGTTATTTAAAATGCGTGCTTTCTCAGGAATTACTACTATTAAGATATTAGACATGCAGCCGCCATTTCTCTTTAGTATTCATCAGAAATTCCTTTCAATTGTTCTCGTTTTTTTAAGTTTTTTTTTCCACTTCTGTTTTGAAACGAGTTTTTTCAAGTAGGATAGACGTCTAATTATCTGTTATTACAAGCTATCTTCTGAGAATCCACCATCACATCTGTAGTCGTCTCAAAGTTTTGTTCATACCGCGCAAGAATGTATTTAGTACTTTGAGCATAAGAGTCTATTAGAACTTAATTTCCTTTCCTCTGCAGAACTCTACACCCCACATTGTTCATAAGAACATCATTTGTGATTTGTGTTTGTAACAACAAGTAAATGCTTTTAAATAATACTTTATAGATAGTAAATGCAATGAGCTACAGAATGGCACAAAATTTACTATCCAAAAGTCTTGAACTGTTAACGATCAGAATAATTGAAATGGGTGTAATTTCATTTTCAATTCAGCTACAAGAGCCAGTGTATTTCAATGTTATATTGTAACAAGCGCAATGTTTACTAATGAAACATGGATCTTTGTCTTGATGTCATGATATAAAGGAGGTTGTGATCCAGTTCTTTTAGCACTTTGGTTTTCTATATTGCAAAACAAAGATCGCCAAAGCTACGGAAACAAAGAAATTACAATAAATTAAGTTTAATGTGCATTCTTTTGTGAGAAAAGTTGTCATTTCAATAAAGTTTCAATAATTGAAAAAGTATCCTAAAGTTGTAAAATAAATTCAGTGCATTTAAATGTTGTAAGATATCCAAAAATGTTTAATGTATATGTTATTTGTCTGCATTAGAATCAAATAAACTTTATGTAACGAAGTTCGCACTTTTTTTCTGAACAGCAGTAGAATCTTCTTGGGATTTAGATTACAAATTAATTTATCATATATTCTGTTACTTTCGACTTCGGTTCTATGATATTTCACACGCTATAGTGACATAGTGGCATTTTACAAACTTACTTTCTTGCTCCGAAGAATGTACCAACTACATATTTTCTTACAGTTTATTTATAAAATTTGCAATAGTTACATATTTAGTATCCATAATAACATCCCTGTATTTCCAAAACTTAACAAATAACGGACTCACAAAACATACAGAAAGAAAAACAGAATTTACTGAGACATATTATCTTTCTGCAAAGTGTCGTTTCAGCCTCAAACAACTCTTCATAATTATTTTCGAAGCTGATGGAATTTTGGTTTGTTAAGAATGCTGGTATTACAATGCATTAAAACAGATACAGCGTGATAAACAAATGATGTGTTGGATTGAATTGAATTGTTGAGTAAGAAGGACTCTTCGGTACAATTTTGTGTATACGCTTCCAGCGGGAGCACCTCCGGGAGGAAGGGATGAGACGAGGGAGAAACCTTGGATTAGGAACATGGGCGGTGAGACATGGACATACACGGTGTCACTAAAATGTTTCCGGATAGAACAGTCAACGGAACCCCCCCCCCTAAGGAGTTCTAGATCCTCATAAAGTCACTTCTATAGGGGCCGGGGCAGAAATCCTTCCATAAAGCAAGCCACCGTCGCACCGCGCACAGCAACAGCCCACATCGCCCTGTAACAAAACCCATGGCATTAAAATATATGAAATGGAAGAGCGGAAAATTTGTGGGGAAAAACTATCTATTTCAGCTTTCGTCTAAGCTTGAACATACACAAGGTCAGGATGACCGACCTCAAAGGACGTGAACTCGGGAGCTTATGAAAACAAGTCCCAAGATAAAGTTGTAGTGGGTAATTTTTCCTTCGCAGGACCGTCCACGCGGTTGGCCGAGCTCTACACTTCTCATCTTGTTTCGCGCTTGAAAGTCGATAGAGGAGATCAGTACAAGTTTAACTCTATGAACGTGTTCGTGTGTGTTCCCATAGAATCGGTTTCTAAAGATATTCCCTGGTATTCAACTTTAAAGTTTAAGTTCGATTCGGGAAGTATTCTTTATATTAAAAAAAAACTGTACGTACAGTACTCATAGAAGAAAAGTTAGATAACATGGATATGCCCTGGAACATTCCTCTAAAAATCACTTCCAAGTTTTTCTCAGCAAACAGAAATTTCCTATTCTTCTGTTGGAACGACTATAAAACTATTGTAATTAAAAACTTTATAAAATTACTGTAGTCCTAAAACTTAAACCGGGTGACCCTGCATCCACGAGTAAAGTTTGTGAATGGGTTTTGAATAGAGGGCAAGGAGGAAAAATTGATTCTAATCTAATTTTCTTTACGGACGAATGTTAGTTCTACCTAAGTGACTATGCTAATTTACAAAACAACTGATATTGGAGTTAAAAAAAAATCTAACCTACTTAATGAGGAACCCATGCATGATCAAAAGAAGGAAATGTGGTGCGCCATTGCGGCAAGAGAATAGTAAGCCCTATAAAAAAAATAATAATAAAGATAGGTACGTTTGGAATGTTTTGCGACATATTTCTGTAACTGTGAAGGGACGTGATCACGATTTTCCAACAGGACTGTGCAACGGCACATAGAGCCCACGTCTCGTTGCATGCTATTAATGAAATATTCGTCAATAGCCATTACTCCTTCGGTCACGCCCGATTTAACTCCCTGCAATTTTACCTCTGGGGGCTTTAAAGGGAAAAGTTTTAAGACAAATCTACACACATTAGATGAAATGAAAAATAACATTAATTTTTTCCACTCATTTTTCAGAGGGATCTGCAGAAAGAAACGGCTAATTTCATAAGCCAATGCCAGAAATATATTGAAAATGAAAGGATACAGTTTCAGTATCTTCTTGCATGATAATATTGAATAAACGCACCTTTTAAGTGTTTAAATGTAAGTAATTTATTTGACAATCATAGCTGCGGACTTTGTGATTTTCTTTCACCGCGGTACAAGCTTGAACCTACCGACCGGACGTTACGCGTGGAGCGGACCCAAGAAGGAAAAATCATCCGTATTAAGTAAATCTCTTTTGTGTATTCAGAAATGGCAATGGGCCTATTTGATAGCGTCTGAGGTCATGAGGCATGTCAATCTGACTGGAGTTTTTAGGCTATCTATAATTGCGAAGGTTTGTTTTGCCTTAATGTGAAACATCAAAGAGCACTTTTTAGAAGATGCGAGGAACAAAAATCTCACTATTTGTAGGAAGATGACTGCAACTGAGATAATCTTTTTAGAAACGAAATCTACTTTATACCTCCACACAGATGCCGCGATAACCCAGTGTTATCTGTTGAATGGACTGATCCTTAACAACAAATGCTTATTTTCTTGGCTTTTAGTTATATACATGAAAGAAAAATTCATAACAATCTTGTAGTTACACTTAGTTAAAGCGACAACATTCAGCTGGCAATTGGATTATTTTGATGTGCATTGTATGGAGTTTTATTGTCATTCTGATGCCAGCAACGACCGTGTTAGCCGGAATCATTCTTAAACAACTCTAAGAGAGAGATCAAACTCGCCGAAATTCAATAAAATATAAACACAATAAGCAAAGAACGCTGGAGAAACGTCTTTGTAATCCCTTCATGAATTATTAAATTATTAACGTGTGCTGATGACATAGACACAAATCATAAACTTTTATCTTGATTTTTATTTTGTCTTTTTCAATATGTCTAACTAAATGCTTTTAATATATATTCGCAACTTTTGTAAACGGGAAAATACTATTTGGTTGTACTGGAAAGAACTATACGATAGAACACATTTTATTGGTTTTTAATGCAAAATAAAAATCAAATAATGGAATTATTTCTTTTCATTCTAGAACAAGAAAAACACATAGTCACTAATTATCCTTTACATGACAAGACACCTTCAAACTTCTTTACTTTGGAGAATATTCTTATATTTTTCATGCTATGAATACATTTGGAAATATAAAAATGCAAGATCTTTACTCCACTACGCAATTGGAAATTGATTTTGCCGAGGGGAAGTTACTGCATAGCCTTGACAGAAATCATTTCGCGTGAATGGAACTCACAGCGCGTATATTTTTGTAACTTTTGTTATTTATCAATTGTAAATAATAATCAACATTTTACTTTATATCAATCATAGCAGATGCCTGAAGTGCCTGCCATCCACTCGCCGCAATTCATCCATAAACTACCTCACGTATATTTTGTCTCAGTGCCTTCATGATTTTTAGTATTTCAACTGCAACCGTAATGTTATATGTACTGTCACTGGCCGGGGTTGTGCGGCGAGCAGGTAGTCCGAGCTAGGATTGAAAAACCCAAGACGGCTTCACCACTTGTCACGCTTATAGCTTGAGCAAGGGAGAAGTAGCGGTAGCAGGGCTCAAAGTTATAATTAAAGATCTTATGCCATGGCAAATACTTTTATTATCTATCGTCTACGTCCCTATAAAATATCTTAACAATTATTATATAAATGATAGCAAATTTGATTTAGACCGTCAAGTTATGGAGACTGACAGGGCCCTTACCTTAGGGGCGATGTCACTGAGCCGGGGTTGCAGAGCAGGGTACTCGAGCGAAGATGAAGAAAAGGCGCGGCTTAAGGTTCTGCTAACTCCTAGTTTAGTTATGCAATCGCCTAGGTGGTATTTACATTATGTAGTGATATTCACCAATTATGGCATACCAACGCTCTAGATTTGAATTATAATGACCAATGAAAAGCGAGTACGTGTGCAGATGATGGTTTCTTTCCCTAGTATTCGGGATCGTACTAAGTTCTGCATGATTCTGCTTGGTGTTAAGCGGACGATTGCGTCATGATAAAATCCCTTAACCCGTCATCGTAAGTGGTAAACCAAATGGATTTTAATAAGCTACAACTTTCTGATTCAACTAAGCTTAGCAAACGTATAAAATATTCAAGTAAATAAAAATTAACTGTTCTCATAATACTTTTGACCATTTACTAAATTAATGCAACCCTCGGCTACACATGTGACAGTATGAAGATGCAGCTGCTGATTGCCTTTATACGCACTGCCGACGGATATATCAACTTGCTGGAATAATCGTGTTAAAGACTTTGGAGGAGAATTTTCTAATCTGTAGCCTATTTTATCAATGTTCTCATCTGTTGAATCTCGAAGCTTAGTTCATCAACCTGAAAATTGCACTTCTAATTGCAGATGTTACTCCTGGAATTTTAGCATGGAAATGTTTCCTGTTATATTTGTGCGATTTCCACATAACATTAAAAACAAATTATATTTATTCCAGCGTATACACCACAATATGAAATACATAGTAGAAGATCTTTAGAGAAATTTAATGGAAATAGTTGGCATAACAAATACCAAAGAGCAAGCTCAATTACTTAGGTCAGTGGGACATTTACTCCAGCGAATTCACGAATCCACTGAAGGGTAATCCCACTAGTGTATACACACTACGATTGCGTAGCGAAATGAGGGCAGGGACATGTGTATTTCTTATTTCTATTTTAGAGTATTTAAATAATATATTTATATTGTAATAAAATACGTCGAGTATTTCAAAGCGCAAATAACGCCTGAGGTGCCTCAGAAGTAAAAACGGGCGTTAAACACAAATATACTAATTTCAAAGTAATACGCTCACTATGTAACAGAATGAGAATATAATGAGGCTCTCTCCCTTGCACTTTAATATCCACTCTCAGATTGTCTTAGACCGAAATAATTTGTTAATGTTTTAACTATAACACAAATGAGAAAATCTTTCTGTTGTTTGAGAGACACGGAGAAATTATTTCTAGATAAGTTTTCCAGGCAACAAACAATATTTACCTACATCTTTAATGAGAGTTTTGCACCTTTCCGCCTTCCCAAATTCATTCACACGATTTCTCGTCGTTTTGAGAGATTTTAATACCTGATAATGTTTTTGGAACACTTATCAAACTTCTCTTAATGAACAGGTCATTTAATACTTTGAATAAATGCATCTATATGCATACGCCCCACTAGTTTCCCTCTCTTGTTATCTCTCTTTCTCGTGACCCTGTTACTGGCAGTGTTTGTAACTCGAGCACGTTTGCTGATAACAGTTTTACAGCTGCATGCGTGATTACATTAGCGTTGCTCGACAAAAATAATTATTATTGTTTGGCAGTCCTGGAGTAGGCAAGTAGACATGTGCAGGGAGACTATTTGAGTTACGGATCACTTGAGTGCTGATGAAATGCAGCCGCTGCAAACGGAAAAAGACAGATAAGAGTTGCCGTCCGTAAAGTTAGTATTTATATTTTTACTAAAAGCATAAAACGAAATTGCATTTAAAACTGATAATAATGAACATTAACTTATAATAAATGTTAAAAACGATGCCCCTCAGCGGCAGTACATTGCCGGCATCTGCGTCGGCGGTTACTGTATTTCATTTATTTTTTCTTCCGGCTGTTCGGAATAAGTTTCATGTCATTGACTATGATTACTTTTAATAAGTTAGTGAACAGTTTCACTACCAATAACACACTTTCTTACGAAACGTCTTATCACTTGTCAACAAGAATTTGCTTTCACGCACACATATCGTCCAAATTTTTTTTTCAAGTTTATATTGTAGTGTGTAACTGTTTCTATGGCTCACCCCCCAAATATAAATATAATATAATATATACGTTGCAAACTATCACAATATTCATGTATTGTAATTAATATTGTAGATGCAATGTTAAGTGTAAAATTGACATGCAAATTATATAAAAGAGACAGTCTGGTGTTTTTCGGTTATGGTAGCTTGGAAGGCCAAGACGGTCTGGAACTGGAAGAAACCGTAGGGTCGAGTATGAAGTCCCATTTTGCCGTTGTAGGGTTAACTGAAAGGTTTTTAAACCTGTTTGGGACTTTGACCCGGACAGGAGTTGTACTATTAGCCTTTAAAGCAGCCAATAAAATGTTTTAAGCGTTCAGTTCAGTTACGCAGTTCCGATACATCAGTTAAGCAGTTTTCAGTTTCATACGCCGCGGTACTCCTCCGTAAGTTTTACACGCGGTATCTAAGTTTATATTCAACGCAGCTAAGTCTATCGTACCCAAAATACCAGAGGACGAAAAATATTTTGAGCACAATAAAGTAATAATAATAATAATAATAATAATAATAATAATAATAATAATAATAATAATAATATATTAATTATGTCGCATCACGTGCTCATTTCTAATTTTGATTTCCTTTCCCGGTCCTGTTGAGTATTAATCAACAAAATAGCAGAATTCACCCTGAGAAAGTGTCATCAATGAAGCGTAGGCAACAACACCGAAGCGATCATTCATCAATATAGAAAACCACTTCAAAATTGGCATCACAACGTGAGGCCACTCGAATTGACAACAAATCGCTTCAGAATTGGTGCCCAACCTGGGGCACTCAGCCGGAGCCTACTAAACCGCTTCTTACTACAAGCTGCTACCTGTATACTTTTTTCTAAGATTATTGATTTGTTTTATTTACACACGCTCTTTACCATCTCAGGTCATCAGCGTCCCATTCAATTCAGGGCATGAAACGGCTGATAAATTTTGCCCAGAGGTCTCTTCTTTCTTGAGGTTCTTTATGGTACCGTAAATGTTCGACAAGGGATCCAAGGCTTTACTTCGCTTCCGAAGGAAGCCATACTTAGAAATTTTACGCCCGAAAAAGTTCATCCACCCTGGCCGGGTTTGAACCCACGATCTTGGTTTATGAGGCAGTATGACCTGAACTGAAATGGTTTTTCTGCTGATAATTCTGAATAGATATTATTTCTTCAAATGTGTACCACTCATCAAATATCAGCACTTTCGTAAAAAATGACACAAAACCGTCTTGGAGGTATTTTCAAACAAAGACACAGCCCAAATTCGTGCATGGTACTTCTGTGTCTCAATTCTTCCTTTAGTTTCTAAAACACTCTTCACGAATTTTCCAAAATTAAAATGTAATCCTTTGATAGAAACTATGTGAGCGAGACTCGAATGCATTCAATAAACATTTTTCGTGAGAATTAACACGTGCCAATTTCTCTATCCGGAAAAGCAGTCCTCTAAGTATACATTACGCCTGCCAGTGTTGACCTTGACGACCCATATTGGCGGCCCCGATGGAGGATATTGACTACTACTCAGCTTGCTGTGTCTCAACTGTTCGGAGTAAGAAGTTCTCAGAAGGGGAACATGTTAACAACGATCTTTATCAGGAAAGTTTGGTAGTGCCACAAATTTTGGACGATAAACAGACTCTATCTAGAAATGCGGACTATAAGATAAGATCTTTACTCATCAAGAAATTTAAAGAATAATTAAATAATAAACACCAATATTTTATTGTGTTATATATATTAATAAGATTTACGATTTACTTATAAATATTATTAAGGTTGTTTATGATGGTAAAACCCTATCCATAATTTTAATTATTATACAGACACTAGGTAGTAATGTTTGCTGACATATCGATCTCATTTTTCCACAAGTTTAATCAACAAGCACCATATTCTCATAACAATAAAGTATATAAAAATATAATGGGAACTAATCCTTCGAATTTTTAGCTGTGAGATTGCAGGAATTAACTCCAAATTAACACAAATCATTGTATTTATGGATATTAAGAGAAGTAGAAGAAGCAAATAATTATTCTGAAAAACTGTGCCGATCTTGCGCGCATTCCTTGGTTTCCGATCAATACACTAACCTCCTTTTTCTCTTTCCTCACGGAGCCAAGTCAGTATAGTTTGATGAGCAGCCTGGTTGGCCGTAGGCTCAGGCAAATCGTACTTTCATGAAACCAGGTGTTTTAGCTATGCTGGGTGACGACCTCTACCTTTCGCTTCTCTCTCTCAGACACACAGTTAAGACATCCCAGTAGGATGAGATGCATATACTGTCGACTTTTGAATTTTAAATTATTAGGTCCTGAGCCTTATAGCCTATACCCAGTGACCCAGGTAGAATGGATCATTAAAATGTTTTACTGTGAAACTTTTTTATTGTACAATATTCTATTGGCTTAAAGTTATGTTATATATTTATCGAAGATGATGTTTCAGTATTGTATTAATTTTTCAGCTGTTAGTAATTGTAAATTCTTCTTCTTCTTCTCCCGTACTGCAAGTAATCTTTTCATGCAAAGCTAAACCTTGTCTGACATCAACGGGAAAGTGACGAGCTCAGATTGTTAGGCATCTTTACTTACGACATAGTACAAAATAGAAAGCATAATCTAGTGGATCAGATTTTTTAACCTTAAATACAGTTATCATTCTTATATTATAGTTCTCAAAATGCTTTGCTATTTCCACAAAGTACAGGGGTTCACAAATGATTATGCTGAATAAACATAATATAGCTCTTGAATGAACACTTCTAATGAAGTAGAAATTTATATATCAGTGCTTACACACATGAATTTTTAACCACTATGGAACCATTTAATAAACCTCAACATGTGTGCCCCAGGTAGCACGCAAAATATTCGGTTTCACGCCATACATTCTGTAACATTTGTGGTGTGACACCTTCAATTGCATGTCTGAGGCGTTGTTGCAAGGTCACAATATCTGGAAAGACTGTTTTGTAATCAACATCTTTAACATACCTTCAAAGAAAGAAATCTAAGGGGGTAATATTCGGTGATCTCTGCGGCCATGGGATTGAATCCTTTCTACCAATCCACTAGTTTAGGAATGTTTCATTAAGACACCAGCGAACTTGAAGAGCCTAATGAGGAGGAGCTCCATGTTGCTGGAAGATGACAGTCGGTTGTATTTTCTGTAGCTGAGGAATTGATTAACATGTCTAGGTACACATTTCGATTAAATTATCTTTCAAGGAAGAAGAAAGAGCCAGTCAGAGCTCTATCATTCATTAGTCCACACCACACATTGATTTTCTTGCTGTCTCTAACGTGCTGTCTTATGACCTATGGGTTTTCTGGCCCCCAGATTCTCACGTTGTGTCTGTTCACTATTCTGAATACTGAAATGTAGCCTTATCGGAAATGCAGATGCGTTCAAGATAACATTATCATTATTTACCCCCACGGGTGGCCGAGGTCGTTTAGGCACAAACTCGTGAGCGGAAGGTCTGGGGTTCGAATCCCGCTAGGAACGTCCTCCCTGACTGAGGTTTTTTCCAGGTTTTCCTCAGTCCTCATAACTGGCAAATGCCGGGGAGGTACGCTAAACTTAGGCCTGGAACACTTCCTTCCTGAAAAATCCTTTCACAATTTATCATTTCATCTCATGTATCATCAGTGTCACCGCCTGTGGTGCCTCAGTTGTAAAAACGGGCGTTAAACACTAATAAAAATCATCATTATCATTGTAACAAGTTAGCAAATTCCTCACTTCTTGACCGATCCTCTGACTGGAACAATTTGTACTTTGTACACGTATAACTTAAGACGCTTGCGTACTACTTTGTACTTGAAGTCGCTTGAAGCTTATCTAAATGATTTCTTTTTTTTTAATGGTGTTTAACGCCCGTTTTTGCTACATAGATACCACAGGGGATGAACACTGATGATACATGAAATGATATATTGGAAAAGGATTGTTTAAGGAAGGAAACGTTCCAGGCCTAAGTTTAGGGTACCTCCCCGGCATTTGCCAGTTATGAGGACTGAGGAAAACCTGGAAAAACCTCAAGCAGGGATTCGAACCCCAGGTCTCCCGCTCACGAGTCCTGCCTTAACGACCTCAGCCACCCGTGGCGATTAATTGATTTCTGTGCTGAGTAGTGAACGAGGTTTGAATCCCCTGAACAGTCTCTTGAGAAACTGATGATCTGCCACTGTTTTTACCCTTAAGCACTGATCCTATTACTACATAGCTTTAATTACTAAAAACTTTATTAACTACATGTCAGGTGGGTTCTTTCCGTAATGTGTCCTAAACATTCGTCGAATATTTCATTTCTGCAAGCTACACAACACAAAGAGCGGCGCTCCTAGCGGTGAAAGTGGTGTACAAAACACACACTATACAAAAATGTCTGGCCTGCCTTGGTTTAACTACAGCAGAAAAACTTCAATTACTATAATGAGTAAATTTTTATAAACCTCTGGAATAAGGGTAATCATTGGACAGCCTGTACATTATACCTAGCGCATTAAGTAACAGTGCGTGACCCGGGTTAGATCCGCTTGTAAGTACGCTCCCGCCAAAGACATTTGACTGGCTATGAACACACGTTACATCGCATCCATGTCGATTTCTGCAACTTCCTGCTCTCAAATGTTTTCCTTTGTAACGTAAAGTAGTGAACTTTTTGGACTTGTTCTTCTGGAGTTTTACTATAGTAATAAAATATTTCGTAATTAATCAGAAAGGTGAACATGTAATTAAATGTTGAGTAAAACAAGTGACGTATTGACAGAGAAAAAGTGTATAAAGGGGGTTAGATTAGCGTCAGCAACATAATTAAACTTTTATTAAGTGAAATAAAATGCTAATAAAATTTAAACCGCAGACTATTTTTAAAATTTGCAGGTTACTTCCTTAGGCGCATATCAGCAATCTCAGGTAGTATATGCCGACCTCGCCACGCAAGCGCAAAGCAGTGAACACGTTTCTTCGGTAGAAATCGCTAACCCCGTTAGTAGTTCTTTTTTATTTCTAGAGAGCACAGGCTGAAGATGCGGAGCATGGAGGAATGGGTAAAAAAGACTCACGAGAACGCCGGCGGCAACATAATCAGGTTCATCCATATACCGCCACCGCAGCGGTACGAGGAGGTCACCTGGTCATTAAGTGAAGCTGCCTGCTTGCCCGTATTAATAATTCAACAGCTGTGTTCACTTTCCCTCAGCGCACACTATGGCCACTGCACCAGCTTACCTTTATGGCTCTCATCAACATAAATTGCGTTTCTAAGAAAATGATACACTTTCAAGTCGCATTCCATTCTGTGGTTTGGGTGACAGACTGCAATGCTTTGTCTTTCGGGAAGAAGTAATTATCTTTATGTAATACTTGTAAAATATATATGCAGAAGAAATACCTAGTCGAAGTTGCTGCCGGTTTGAACATTATTGTGTTACGAGAGCATCACTTGGGAAACAAGTGACATATGATATGCAAGACCTTGCTCATAAAGCCTTGTTATCATTCTCTGATTACATAATTGAGCTTGTTCGTATGCCTTCAGTAGCCAGTAAATAAACTACATGTGAAAAATATAAGTGATAGGAATAACTGAATTATTAGAAGACATAACTTTGATCTTATAACTAGAAGTTTCTTCCGGGATTAGGAACCGTGGTCTGTTGGAGTTAGGGAGTCCAAACGTTTCATCCCCTCCTGCGGAGGACATCTTCAGTGGCGCGGTCTGAGTTTTCGTGCCTGAAACGTTTGGACTCCTTAGCTCCAACAGACCACGGCTTCTAGGCCCGAAAGAAACTTCTAGTTATAAGTTGGACCTTGAAAGTTTTCGATTACTCATAACTTTAATTGTTTTTTCTCCTCAATTAACTCTTTTACATCGTATTTATTTATTTGTTATAATGAATAAATTCATTACCTAAGTTAAACACCATTTCGCCATTACCAAACCGCCACGGGTGGCCGAGATCATTAAGGCGCAGACTCGTGAGCGAGAGGTCTGGGGTTCGAATCCTGCCAGGACAAACCCTTTCTGCAATTTTCATTTTTGTTTCTGTTTTAAAATTTTGCGTTTTCTTTTAACTGATAGTGAAGACTTCAATAAATATTCAAGGTTACTCTATTATGAATGGCCAAAGTGTTAACAGATAGGATAGTTGTGAATGTTTTCCGAGTTTTACAATGGCCTTGAACAAGGTTCCTTTTTAGACCCATTATATTAAAATGCACAGATCGAATTTTAGCAGGGATTAACTAACGGTAAAAAATAATGAGAGGACATAATGGGTTAATCGAGATGCGAATAATTTAGGGCTCACTAATAGTTTAGTTTATTTACCCTAGTAGATTATTTTTAAAAATGCCGCTCGTTATCGTAATTTCAAGCACTTCTTACCTGTTAATAGCATAGAGGAAACAATGTTATCCTGCAGAATATCACAAGCGTATTACGCAGAATGCAATTTAACCTTTGCACGAAATTTTTTTGTCGGTCCTGGTGGTGTAGTAGTTACCATACTTTCCTCATAATCCCAAGATCACGGGTTCGAACCCGGCCAGGACCGATGAATTTTTTCGGGCGTATGGCTTCCTTCGGAAGGGAAGTAAAACTCTGGGTCCCGTGTCGTACATTTACGGCACGAAAAAGAACCTCAAGCCTGAAAGAGAGGCCTCTGAGCAAAATTTGTCGGCCGTTTCACGCCCCGAGTTGAATGGGACGCTGATGACCTGATCTGGCTGTTAAAGAGCGTCCATAAATAAACCAATCAAAAAAAAACAAAACAAAACCAAATTACAGAATTAATTAATTAAAAGTAAGTATATTTTGTGTATGGAACTGGATCAGGCATCAAATAGCTAAACCATTTGGTCAATAACATGATAAAGCGTGTAACACATTCATTTCTTACTATAAATTTTACTATGGAGTTGAATAGAATTAATATTATTAAATTAAATTTTCCAATCTGTTGTGCTGTGGTCTTTGTGTTAAAAACTAAAACAAAGACCACAGCAGTGTGCACTGATGATGCTAGTCGTAGACAGCCGGCGAAAGCATTGTTTTATTTTTTTGAAACAAAGACCACTGCACAACAGTCAGGAAGTTTTTAATTTAACATTATGATCTCCGGCTATGAAGCTTAAAATATGCTGGAATTAATACTGGAGTAATATTAAAGTTTGAAGTAAAATAGCGGTCAATATCGATAAGCTTTTTTGAGGTAATAGTTATTATACGCATGCTAAGAGCTGAAAGTCTTTAGTACTGGTGAAATTCAAAAAAAAAAAAAAAAAAAAAAAATGTTCGTTAGGGCTATCCGAATGCACAGCACCGTCAAAACAACAAAGTTCAGTCAATTTCAGGTTAGGATGATTTAGTCCTACAAAAAATATCCCAAAGTATTTAATGTTTTCTCCTACTATAAAAAACTTAAACTTTTCTGAAAGATCAGCTGTTTAGAAAATTTGTTTGCTATGGTTGTGGACTCGAGTTAAAGTCTGCTACAGCAGATGGGCATTTGTGGTAGATAAGCGTTATCTGGGGGGGGGGGGTGGCTTCAATATCCAAGTCCTCGCGATCAACAGTTCCTAAGACTGCACTCCCCTCTCATTGTTTAGCAATGTTTTCGAAGCGATATCGATTTACTGGATATGTCTAGTTGTGTATCTGCGGATTGCTGGCAGATGGAGCTTGTGGCGTCGTACGGCTCGTCCAGTTGTTATCTGATGGAGAGATAGCATCCTTTCGCTCTCAAAAACCGCGGGGTGCACTGTGGTCAATAAGGGCACTAAACGGAGACCCCTTTGGATTGTCGCACTAGTGAGGAAAGAATTCCTTTGTTCAGTTCTAATAGAGTTGATTAAATATACAAACTTTTCTCACCCCATTGGTGCCAATTGAAAAAAAAAACATTACAAACAATTGATGTAATAAATAAATTACTTACTATTCGTTTGGTAATCTGTGCAGTCAAAATTAAGAAACAAAAGAGATCCATGCCCTTAGAAACGTAACTAGATAGCTCAACATTAATTATTTTATTTTATTCTGGTGGATCTGAGTTCGCAGAACCAGAACTATAAATACACACAATAAATTATATTAGCATAAAGAATATGTATGCAAACATACGAATGGATAGATGGATGGAGAATTCCAGAGATGAGACTAGGATACATTTAAAGTATTTCAGTGATTTATGCTGACTGTGATGTAGAGAGAGACTAAAGGCATGGCATCAGATTACTTGCATTAAAAGTGTGAAAAAACATAAACAAAAGGGACAGAGAATGTATCTCTCTTTCTGTTCATTTGGAAGGGCACTGAGGTTACTTTGAGGAGCAGCGTAGCACAATCAAATTTGCGATTATTGCACATGAACATTCTTCCCAGGTCAGTAATCCAGTCACATTTTAGAGTTATTGCTATATCCGTCTGTTGTCTTCGTTTGTAATTTGCGTAAAAACAAAGAACTCTTACGTTTTGCAATATTCAACCGGTAAATCAAACGACCAGACGAATTTAATGCACACGTTATGGATCATTTGGAATTTTTCAGGTATGAATTAAAATTCAATTAGAGAACAAGGAATGCAGAAATTTAAATACAGTGCCTATTACAGACGTTTTTTTAGATTTTATGTTTTTATGAGTAAATGGAAGACAATGTTTCATGCATCTTATGTGAAACAGCACGAAATCTTTTCTTATACTATGCACTATCTGAGTGTTCTAATTGAAAATTATTTCATTCCTTATAGCGACAGACCTTGAAGTGAAGGCCGGCCGATGCCTCCCTCTTCCGACCTCATCATAGGAGAGCAGTACTGCAAGGGGGTATGTAATCAGCATACCGGCAACCTGTCAGCCGCTATTACTTGGCTTAGGAATATAATTTAAAATTACTATGCCACTTTAAAATGCTAAGTTGTTTCATCTAGTTACTTTATTCTGTTTATCAGTAATTTCCTATTGACACTGTGTCGCTCAGCTTCTCAATATGGTGATATTTCAGTTTATTTAAGAATCTCTTTAACTATTTGGTTGTTAGCGTCCCATTAAATGCATTCCTTGAAACGACCGATAAATTTTACTCAGAGGCATCTTCTCTCAGATTTGAGGGTTTTTTTACGTGTTGTAAATCTACGACACGAATAAACGGCTTTACTTCCCTTCCGAAAGAAGTCATACTTAGAATTTTTACTCCCTAAAAAAATCCATCGACCCTGGCCGGGTTTAAATCAGCAATCATAGGTTTACGAGGCATGTAGAACATAAAGCCCAGCTGAAAATGTGTCATTTACAGTATACCTGCAATATCATTCGTTTTTACTGCTTTGATTGTATCATTAATATAAATCATAAAGAATAAGAACCCTGGTTTCAATCCCTGAGAAGTTCAGACTTCATGATTCTCCAGTTCAAGAATTTAATACACAACAGCACGTTCCTAAAGGTAGAGGCAATCATCTGTATCAAACACTTTACGAAATTCGATAAATGTTTACCAAATATTAATTCATCATGCTTATTAACTGTCTTTTAAAAGTACTGCAGCCATACTGTGTCATGATTGGAAATAAAAGAATTTCAGAAAGCCTGTAAAGATAGTTATAATAAAAATGTATAAGACTAGATTGATGAATTGATGGCGGAAATGAACTGTGTTCCACAGCGTTTTAAGCGAACTAGAGTTCCTTTTCTAGGGTTTAGAAAAGATACAAATAAAACCACGTGAACTGGTAAAAAGTGCCTTAACTACAGTGACGGATCTTACGTTACAGAATTAGATTACGGCTATTTGTCTCCTTTTAATTATTTAATATTAAAGCCATAGGTTCTCGAACTGTAATCCGTGGGATAAGCGAGGTCCTCCCAGGGGATTTCGTACCATTAACAGCATTTGTCCTTTGGTGTATAGATACAAACAATAAAGTTACAAGCGTATTTATTGAAGTAAAATTAAAAAGAATTAACTTTAAGACGGTTTTATGTTACGGAATAGATACGTCGAAAACGTGGACCAATGTACTGTCACACTCTTACTGGCTAAAGCACCGTAGCGTGTAAGCAGATGAGCCCCAGATTTTTTCCGGCTATTAAAGAACACCATGAAAGTGTTTGTTTTTCGTAACATCTACGTGAAAAATCGTTAACTGTACTCATTTATCTAAAAAGCGAGCCTTAAAAGTTTAGGGAAACGTTGAATGAAAACTTAAAATACAAACTTCTCATATTAAGCTTGTAACCGAAATGCTGCATCATTTCTTTCATTCAGGAATTAAAATTAACGAATGACATCCTAATATGTGTTATTATATAATATTAATGGTTTATGTCTTTAAATAGTTTTTGAATGTAATCATATGATTATGATTATTATTATTATTATTATTATTATTATTATTATTATTATTATTAATATTATTATTATCATTATTATTATAGTGTAAGGCAATAAATAGGCAAACAATTTAAAAATGCACATTTATTTGTGTGTTTGCATCTTTAAATTATGTAAAAAAGTGACGAACAATTATATAAAATTACAGAACGCAAATTTACGATTCAATAAACCTTGAATTAAGTATTAGGAATCTTTAAAGAGGTCCGGGCTAATTAAAGTTAAAGAACCTCTGTTTTAAATAATTTATATAGTAGTAATGGACTTTTATTGCGGCAGGTTTATGGTACACACTTTTTTTTATTATTATTTGCTTTATTTACGAATACTCTTTAACATCTCATGTCATCAGCGTCCCATTCAAACCAGGGCGTGAAACAAACGACAAATTTTGCTCAGAGGTCTCTTTTTTCAGCTTAAGGTTCTTTAGCTTGCCGTAAATGTACGACACGGGACCGATGGCTTTATTTTCCTTCCGAAGGAAGCCATACTTAGGATTTTTAAGCCCGAAAAAATCCATTGGCCTTGACCGGGATCGAACCCGCGATCTTGAGTTTAGGAGGCAAGTATGGTTACCACTATATCAACAGGACCGACACAGTACACAAATGTAAGAGTAACTGTCGCCGTACCGTCCTTATAACGATCAAAATATATGGTACACAAAAACAGTAACATTAATTGCACAGTTAATTTTTATACATACTTAGAAACCTAGCTACATAAACACATAAAACACACCGATATAACCTCCTCCTCCCCAACTCCCCTCTCTTCCCTATAGCTATTAATCTTCTTTGTCGGATCTTCGCTAGAAATATTCCCGATTTGTGAATGTATCTCCCATTCAGAAATGTGGTAGTAAATGCTCATTTCTCAAAATCTTTAGTTTCTATGCATTCTGCCAGAATGTGTCTCCAGTCGCCTTCTGCTCACAGTGGGCAATTTCTTTCCTTAACATCATTATGTATTTTATTTACTTTCCAAGCCCATATTGTAAGTAATTCGAGACCAGTTTTTCTGTTCCAGCACAGACATCTCATTCCCCCATTCACCACACCTGATCTATTTGAACCTGCAGGTTAAACGATACCTTTTCTACGCATTGAGTCTCAGTATTTTGCCTGTCGTTTGTTAAATATCTTCCAGCTATTTAATGCTCTGTCCCCTTAACCATATATACCCCAGTTCAATCTTGTGTAAGATTTTTTCTTATTTAGTGGTGTTTGTTTCTTGTCACTATTAATGTTTCCTATGCAGCAGTACTTTCGAATGACATTTTAACATTTTCAGATCCACGAGTGAAACACCTTCTCTTACCAGCACCTATCCACAAGCGCACTCTTGCATGCTAGTCAACTTTACACTTGCGGTCGAAACGTCAATAAAAACGGTACACATAAAATAGATCCACGTCCAACAAGCTTTCCTTTACACCCACGTACGACCACATGCAAAAGTGACCGAGATTGTAAAAGGGCCGGAGGTTCAGGTGTTTAATATTCCGAAACAAGCATCCTGATGACTCATCACAAGCCGGTTTATCACCCGTAACCTCACGTTCCTGCTGGAATTATTGCGGCGGTAGTCACATACAATGAAGATAGCAGCGAAGTTTATCGCGACCGTATGGTTATTTAAATGAGTCATATAATGCAGCGTCTGTATTAATAAAGTATGCGGTTTTCATAACGGACCGAAAAGATGTAAAACCGGTCACTCTGGCTACTAAAGATCGAATTGTGATGTCCGGTTATTCATGCGTAGCTGGGGGGCTGTTGCGGTAACGGCGATGCGTTAGGAATACGAAATAATTTACGGGTTATTGTTGCCCTTGCAGGAATGAATTGTCCTTAAAGATTTACCCTTAAGTGCTGTTTACCTCTATGTTCGTGACACGGGCTAAAAAGAAATAACTGATTTGATTGAATCTATATCTGGTTAGAATCTAACTGATAGAAAATTTACCAGAAAAACATTTTTTCATTACAAGCTTCAATCGTGAGCAGTAATTTGCCTAAGAGGTTTGAATTCTTGGTTCATATGTCCATTATGAAAAAAACTTTAAATTAAACAAGAATGGCAGGTACAGTGAAGTCGATTTTGTGCATTGACCTCGAATATTTTGAACATTAACATTGTAAATTGAAATTTAAATAAAAAATAATCACTTTAAATAAGCAGACATTAGACTTCAAGTTCTTTTTTAAACTAAAAATAAATATGAATATAATAATAAGACGAATAAGTTGTTTTATTATTGAAGCTTGTGGCTTTCTTTTACAGGAGGCAGCGGTGTGTCGAGTATTAATATACAGGGAAAGTAATTTCCTACGTAAACGTAAAGACAATATAAATATATAATATAGCATGTGATAATCTGAATTGTTTTAACATTAGTATAAAATGATATGGTTTGTATTGATTTTTAATACTTTAACTTGTGTTACGTTTTATAGAACAAAAAGTTTAAAATTATTTTTTATTCTTTCTCTGTATTATACGAAGTCTACAATAAATGGTTGTAAATTGGAAGAGAACCTAAAACAACATTTTCTATGAGACAGCTTACCAGTCCATCATGTTTTAAACACTAAATTAAATTAATGCATTGTTATAGTAATACAAAAAAAAAATAAATAAACGTATCTAAATACTGAACAAATATATAGCTATTATTAACAAATTTTTATTTAAGTACTTTTTCTAAATTTGTACCCAGCCTTACTTTCAGAATTCCCTTTAATCTTAAAAGTATATTGTGCCGTAACCTATAACTATCCAATTTATCTCGTCCCGTCGCAGGTTCATATCCTTGCCAATGCCGTTGTGTAAAACCTGGGCGCTAATTATGCCATGTCTTTTAATCCATAGACATGGTTTATCCAGAAAATTTAACGTTTCTTCGTTTTTCTACCTGATCTTTTAAGAACGTCATATATATGTTATCTTATAAGCTTTGCGAAGCATTTTATATTGGTTTAACTTCTACTGTTATTTCACTTCAAATGAACAATCATAGATGTCCTGTTAACACAAGTCACCTTGCCGGTTGCCCAATTCGCCCTATCTCACTGTAAGGATTTCGATGATGCATTTAATTTAACACTTATTGATGCGTTACCGACTCATAGCTCTGCGAGTTTGCTCAAAGATGGAGAGATGATAGCTATATTTTTGCATAATGCGCGTATACCGCTGGGTTTAAATCTTACATATAAATATATTTATATTCTATTTCTCTCGTCGGTCCTGGTGGTGTAGCGGTAACCATACTTGTCTTCTATACCCAAGATCGAGGGATCGATTACGGCCAGGACCGATGGATTTTTTCGGGCGTAAAAATCCAAGGATGGCTTCCTTCGGAAGGGAAGTAAAGCCGTGGGTCCCGTGTCGTACATTTACAGCACGATAAAGAACCTCAGGCCTGAAAAAAGAGGCCTCTGAGCAAAATTTGTTCATTTCACGCCCTGAATTGAATGGGACGCAGATGACCTGAGATGTTAAACAGCGTCCGTAAATAAAACAAATAAAAAAAAAATCTGTTTTCATGCATTACGTTTTCCCCGAGATGCAATATTTGTTTTTACACCTTCATTTGTCTTCTTGCCTTTGAAGAACACTAGTTCGAAATATAGTAAGCGATAATCTATGAATTTTTAACATTTTATTCTTTTCTTCTTCTTTAGTTTTTTTTTAATTGATTTATTTACGGACGCTCTTTAACATCTCAGGTCATTAGCGTCCCATTCAAATCAGGGCGTGAAACGGCCGACAAATTTTGCTCAGAGGCCTCTCTTTCAGGCTTGAGGTTCTTTTTCGTGCCGCAAATGTACGACACGGGACCCACGGCTTTACTTCTCTCCCGAAGGAAGCCATCCTTGGATTTTTACGCCCGAAAAAATCCATTGGTCCTGGCCGGGTTCAACCCGCCTTTTGGGTTTAGGAGGTAAGTATGGTAACGACTACACCACCAGGACCGACTCTTCTTTGGTGATTTTATATATATATATATATATATATATATATATATATATATATACCAGATGAGTCAATTTCCCCTTATTTTTCTAGAAAATATGAATCTGTTAAGCCATAAGCGAGGTGGTCAATCTTTCTGTGCTTCCCTTCTATAAAATAACTTCTGACTGCAGACCTACCCTATAAAGCAATATGAGTTCTATGGTCGGCACACGCCATTAGAACAGGACGTTCTGAAAACATTCAGTTTTAATAATATGCAATGAAGATTAAAAACAATGATTTAAGAACAAAAAACTATTATGCAATGGTGGTTTGCGTACTAAGTATTAACTTCTTACAACCATTTTAGCTAGTACAAGCATTACCGGGAAAGGGTTTGTTAATATCAAAACGCTTTATGAGAAAACAATAAATATCAAAAGCATAGTCTCCTTAATGTATTAAGTTAAAATAAAAAGTTGATTAGTTATAATAAAAATTAAAATGTTTAAATGACACCTTTATGTCCCATTTGACTGCAATTGCATTGTAATATTATGTTTTGAATGTGACCTGCCTTAACTCCATACACATATGCATTTAACACAGGTTTTGTTTCAATCCCTTGCTATTTATTCCACGGACGGGTACGTTTATGTGCTCCTTATCTACGGAGAGTCAAGAGCGAAAGCTATATCAGCAGGCAAAGCGTTCAGTTGCAAGGATGTCTCCTGTTAGGGACGCACCAGTGACAAAGAGGCTGTTCCGAACGTTATCCTGAATAATCCGCACACTAGTACACGGACATTAGAACAAGAGGTGAATATCAGAAGGTCTTCTGTGATGCTATTATGTTTCATCTCTATCATTTGCACCTATACCAAAAATTCCGCGAGGGAGATTTCGAAGCCTGGATGGATTTCTGCGAATGGATGCTTAGACCAAGTGACAAACGATATGGGGTTCGTATTCAGAATCCTGTTTTCTGTCAAATCGATATTCCAACACGATGGAACTGTAAATCGACATAATATGTACTAATTAGAGTATTGATAATCCCCGCTTGGTGCGTGGGACAGCTTTCCAAGTGTAGTGGGTAGAGAATGTCTGGTGACATGTTTGATTGACCACTTCCTTGAATCATTTTTCTTTGAGTGCATCTATCAGTAGCACCCTATCTGTATTTTCTCAGCAATGAACTAGTGCTATTACCACTGGAGGAACGAGTAACTGTGTGGTTCCAACATGGTGGATCCCCACCGCACAACCATCTAAATGCGGTACATCCTGGTCATTGGATAGAAAGACATAGACCAGTCTCTTGGCCAGCCAGATCACCTGGTCCAGTACCTCTGGGGGTATTTAAAACAAGAGGTTTATGCAGAGGTGTCAAAAGATCCCGAGAGATTACGCTAACGTATCACGGCGACCTGTAGATCAATTACACTTGTGTTACAACGGGTCAGAATTTCTATTCACCAGTGCTCAGGTGACATTAACCATCAGTTCGAGCACTTGCTTCGTCAGAAAATCAGTGTTCGGACATTTTCATTCCCACACACCGGCAATCTTAATCTAGTCGAACTGTCTTAAACAAAAGAGCCATTTTAGGGCCACAATAACGTCTATACACTAAAAATATTTATACGAAATGATAGTAGCGTTTGCGAGTAATCGGAGGTTCTGAGTTCGAATCTCGGTCATATCAAACAGTCTAGATAAGGAATTTTTTTCGAGGGTTTTCCTCACCCTGAAAAAGTAAATGCCAGGCAGATAGCTTTAAGGTGCCAAGCTCATTTGCGTCACCACTTATTCATTTAATTTCATTCATTCCTACAGACTTACAACTGCAGTATTCATGTTCACAATCTACAGATGTCGCGAGAATACCAATGCAGTTAAAGAACAATAAATAAAACACAAATAAAGCATAATAATAAAGTAACACATTTCTTTACAGTGCGTCACTGTACCTAGATATAAAAATTGTAACTCTACTATCACATCTACAGTGTTAAAAGGTACTTTGTAATTTCCTTATTGTCTTGGATCACTTTATAATCCTTATTTCCTGCTTACTGAACTTGTTAAACCTTTACCTACCTATAGTTTACCAGCAAAAACAAATAAATAAATAAATAAATAAATAAATCAAATACAAATAAAAAGAAAATAATTAAAAATGAAAAACATATTCCAAATTTAACGTAATAATATTTTAAATCATAATACTTTATTAATATTAAACCATTAAAATTAGATTGCACACATGATGCGAACTAACCTTTCATCAGACAGTACGCACTTGCTCATTCTAACTGAGCTACATGCCAAATTTAAAGTGAGCTCTTGATGATAAAGATACATATGAAATATATGCGTAGCGTATAAATGTTTCGTTGGTATCAATTAGTTGTTTACGAGTACATTGGTGAGCGATACTATAATTATTGACATTTCGCTATATGTATGACCGGAGATGTTCATGTTGAAGTATTTCCTATCATAGAGACAATGTTTGTATGAAATTAAAATAACGGACGGCTGTTCACGCTGTGCATATAACCTTTAAATTATAAAATGCTACTTTTATCTAAAATAAGGCACTCCAATCTCATAGCAATAATTTATGTTTTAATTTCTCCTTATTTTCATTAAATTGTCAGTATATTAAGCTGATAAACTCAATAATCAAGAGAAAAATATAGTTCCACATATTTCAGGATTATTCAAGAAGGTTTTGTGATTTTTATATGGCAAACATAAAAACATGAACAAATGGAATCCAATTACATCACCTTCGCTCCCATTCTCTCCCCGAATTATTCCCTACCTGTGTACGAGGTAGGTAGCGTTTGTTTGTTCACTCTACCTAAATATCCTTTCAATTAATTTAAATAGATATTCATAAAATTGTAATCAAAGTCTTAAAATGACCTGTGTTGTAAGATATAAGATGGAAAAAATGATAAGAACATATAAAAAATCGTTTCAATGTATACTTTACAGGAGTGTATAAACGAGGAACTATCTACATTTTTTTAATAAAAATATTGATTTATTTATTTATTCTGGTGGAGCTAAGGCCATTGGACCTTCTCTTCCGCTCTACCAATCTAATAATAATTACACGAAGTTATAATGCCAATATTACAATCACAACATTGACAGTAGCCCCCATGGGTGGCCGAGGTCGTTAAGGCGCGGACTCGTGAGCGGGAGGTCTGGGGTTCGGGATTCGAATCCCGTCAGGACCGTTCTCCCTGACTGAGGTTTTTTTTTACAGATTTTCCTCAGTTCTCATAAATGGCCAATGCCGGGGAGGTACGCTAAACTTAGGCCTGGAACGTTTTCTTATTTTGAAAAAATCATTTCATCTCGTGTATCATCAGTGTCACCGCCTGTGGTGCCTCAGTAGTAAAAAATGGCGTTAAACATTATTAAAAAAACATTGACAGTAAAGCTGACATTACTTGTACACATATAAACCAATGTAAAACATGGTGTATATATATATATATATATATATATATATATATATATATAATGCATGCTATTACACAAATACTGATTACGAAAAATGAAAAATATTAACTTAAGAAGAAGAAAAAAATAAAAAAATGAAAGAACAATAATATACAAGCAATGACAATTTATACATATATCAACCATCGTAAATCTTAAAAGTGGAAATAAATATATGAGCAAAACATAAAATTAAACCCCAATAAGTTTAGGAACATTTATGATAGAGATAAAGTTATAGAATGAATCGTTCTGCATCAGGTAAAACAAACAAATAAATGCATTGTAACAAAAGAAATCTGAATCTAGTGTAATCGATTATTTCTAATAATATTAAACAATTTCTTATGAAATGCTCCTAAAGTTCAGCAATCTCTGACAATGCATTCCAGAGCGGGCAGTGGTTACAGTGAATGGTGATGAGTAAAGTGATGTTCGGTGCAATGTAATAATAGAACGTGACGGGATTCATATAAAAGGAGAAGATAGATAAGATGGGGAAGATGTATGGATAATTTTGAAAAGTAGTGTAAGACAATGAATATTTCTTCGGTCCCTCAACGGGAACCAAGACAGCACATTGAGGGAAAATGTTATATGGTGGAACAGACGCACATCGCACAACGCAGATGAAACGTATGTATGTGTTCAGAGAGAGAATCATGGGAACATATCCTGGCATATTGCAAAGAGATGGAAGAGTAGAAGAAGAGATAGCTACAGGCCCCATTGTTAACGGGGGCAGAGGACAGTGGCAGTGCTGGACTTTGCTGGCAGATATGAAGGAGGAGGGAGTAAGTAAATTTTTAAATAAAGTGAGACAGCTCAAATCGGAAGAGAAGGGGGGGTAGGGTAACATATGTCCTTTTTACATGTATATGAGGGAGTATAAGTTATTTACTTTTGTATTTTTTCTGTTTATTTTATCTAGATATTCAAAATTTATATTATATATTTTTTCTTTTTTCATTTATTTATTTAATTATATATAATGCTTGTCACTTAAATATTAGTTTGTGAAGTTTAATGTATTTTCTAATATAGTGGGGAAGCACGAACGGTCCCAAGACCCGTGCGAAATGGATGAGTTAGAATTGTGTAAATTTTTGTAAATAAATTCATTACTACTACTACTACTTCTACTTCTACTATTACTACTACTACTATTACTACTACTACTACTACTACTACTATTACTACTACTACTACTGCTACTATTACTACTACTACTACTACTTCTACTATTACTATTACTTCTACTTCTACTATTACTACTACTACTACTACTACTACTACTATTACTACTACTTCTACTTCTACTTCTACTATTACTACTACTACTATTACTTCTACTATTACTACTACTACTATTACTACTACTACTACTACTACTACTATTACTACTACTACTATTACTACTACTACTACTACTATTACTTCTACTTCTACTATTACTACTACTACTACTATTACTACTACTACTATTACTACTACTTCTACTTCTACTTCTACTATTACTACTACTACTATTACTACTACTACTACTACTACTATTACTATTACTATTACTACTACTATTACTACTACTACCACCACCACCACCACCGCTTTTATGTCAAACTTCACTAAATATTTAATATACAGCAAAATGATGAACATTTTCAAATCAAAACATTTAAAGCTACAAACTAAGTCAGTAACAATATATATGAACGTGGATCATCTTAACACAGTCTTAGGCTAGTTTAATGGCTCAACCACTTATGCGTTCACCATTCATTTTAATTAAAGAACGCTATAGCCGAACTCAAGCATCTCGTCAAAGCCGAGTGGTTTATATCGCTCAGTGACAGCCACAAAGCGGATTCCAAAGCCCAAGTCAAAATCGTTTTCAAACGAGAGATCGCGGTGCACTCTGAGAGTGAATGACAACAGTGGGCGGCGAGAGCCCTTGATGTGGTTACCACGCCGACCCAGTAGTTAGCGGCACCAGTGACATGTAACTGCGGATCTGTAATTTATTGCCAGTAATGACCACATATTTCTTTTGTGCGCGCGTAAATATTTTTAAGACGCGTCCTGTACAACATTAATGTATAATGTAGTGTTGCAAAGCACCACTGTGCCACTGGAACACAACCGTCCGTGTTCTACAAGTAGAGGAAGACAGAGAAACAGGTTTTGTGTGCACTTAAAGACTTATGTTGCGGTCTCTTGCTATTGTTTAACGCGTCAAATAAAAAACGCTTTGCTGTCTCTCGCTCATGGAAATATGAAAGGCGCAACTGATAAACAATATATGTTAGAAAAATCTGAACAGTGATGTCTATCAAGCAATGATTGATCAATTGCTAAGTATGAAAAAAAAAAATGGAATTTCATCTTTAAGTATTGGAACCCAAAGCTTGACATAAATGCAGGATTCTCTAATTACTTGCTATGCCAGAGCAAAATTAAAACCTGCGATCATTAGCTTTGACTAATAACCATGTCTAAGATTTATATATGATTACATATTTGTTTCGTCATTAATTACAATTATACGTTGGTCGTATATTTATGGAAAAGAATATTTCGAATGATTTAAAACGTATTTCTGTGTATAGTACACATTTGTGTATATTTAAGATAAACTCACTGTATTTACATAATTCAGAATTTTATTTTAAATATTTGCCATGTTTTATACTTTTAAAAATTATTCACGTTAGACAACACTTTTAAAGTTAGTTTTATTAGCATCATGACTTCAAAGTTGACTTCAGTTTCTTGCATTAAATGTATAAAGGAAGAAACCAGTCATAACTAGGTGGGGAACGTGGTTAGACGTACTATATACTATAAAGTTAACATTGAATTTGTTGATTGATTGTCTTAAGTACTTTGTTCGTGATAAAACAGCAAAGAATGAATATCATACACCCAAGTAAAGCTCATGGTATTACGACTGTGTTAAACAATCTCCAAAAACCAACACCCCCCCCCCCTCCCTATATTTGAAAGTCTTATCATCCTGAGGAAAGTGACCGAAAATCTCAACAGTTGTAGTAAAAGTAATGACTGTAAAGTTGAGCGCAATTGTGCGATAGCAGCGTTGTTTTAAGCAGTGAATCAAATGTTGAACTTCATGTAAATTTAACTGCACAAGATATTCGAGGTTTAGAGTGGTCCTCATTGCTTTTTGTGATGTTGAGGAGAGTTTTAGTGAATAAAGCAATTTTAAGAGACAGTAGATTTAGTTTCATGTTGAAAATTTAACTGTGTTTTGTAACTCTCTGCTTCGTATGTAGACAGTTGTCACAGAAAGTTTAAGGGGAATAAAATGTAAATAACCAAAAATGTCCAAAGTAATTTAATACAATCTAAACGATTAAATAATTTTTCTATTGTTAAGCAATGAGATGTTTAACTGTACTTCATAAGTATAAAATATAATAAATTACAGATATGCTTTGAATTATGTTGCATAATTTGATAACATTTACAATCCATAGGTATGTATGTATTTAACACTGGCTTTTACCACATATAAACTAACCCTCGCTAAATGGATACACATTTAATGAAAATACGCCGCAAAAATTAGAGACCAACCTATTTAGAATTATTATAAGAACAATGTAACTTGGATACTCTATTGTTACAAAAATTATCCATGTTTCTAAATAACATTTTCTTATCTTGAAGGCTATGCTATCTTTTGGAAACAGGTTTTACAAGGTGCTGAAATCAAAGTTTCTGGTTATTTGTATATATTTTTATTGGTTTCTGGTAACTATGCATTATGGAGGTATGCCCCAGTTAAGCTCGGACGAACTTGAATGATAGGTATGCCGAGGCTATTTTTAGCACACATGTGCACTCTTATGACAGCGTCAGTGTACATCTGATACAGTCACATACAACAGTTGGTAAAATAGTATAAAACGTGGATTTTTTCCGAAAGTACATTATTGTACATTTTAAAACTGGCAATAGTCTATCAATGATTGCAAACTTCTGCAAAGATAAAGCAAGCGCTTTGTGTATCATAGTACTCAACGCTACAAGAATGGGTTCCCACGTAGAACCCACAGTGCAAACATATATAGAGAGAGAAGCGAGTCAACCAAGACGAACTGCATCAGAGGTGTCCATGTCAACAATGTAAACAGCACCTGATTGAGGACAAATAAATTACAATGGGTGGTTTTCTCTTTATCAGGCTTGAATGATTTGGATGACGCAAATCATCCTCTGCCAAGGGTCAAAAGGGGCACCCCAACTTCATCCAGAAAACAAATAAATTTTTCTAGGAGTTTCAGGGCGGTTGCATGTTACTGCGCTCGAGGAGAACCAGAATTCACAGAATTGCAAATAGTGTCAGGATAAATGCAGCGTACGTCAGAAGAAAGTTCTATATTTTCGACGAATAGGTTCCTTGATTGCATGGTGACATCTCAAAAGCTTGGATCCACGTGAATTCAGTCATACTGCCAGATCAACACTCCCCTATTACAACCAAAAAACTGACGAGACTGGTGTCTGTGTGATATTTTTAACCAATCCCTATACAGTCACTAGATGCCTCACCTAATGCATTTTTATGACTTTGGTTCGTTGAAAGAAGGTCTTGCTTCCAGACATAAGGCATTTGGGAAGTCCGCTAGAGTTGGACTAACATGCCTCTTCTACAACGGAATTGCAGTGCGGAGCACTAGCCTAGACCTGTGGGCATCGAGCATAACCGTTGATAGCAAAAGGAACACTTGTGAAATATGGTAAGAAAGCACCAGCTCTCTTAAGTGGAGCAACCCTCCGTATTTTGCACTCTAGGAGGGTGCAGAACCAATAAAACATCTTATTTTTAGTGGACTTGAAAGCTTAAGATTGAATTAGAATTTACAATGTGCATTAAAATTTCTGCTGCCTTGGTCAGCAGGTGAGACCAGGGGGTAACGATACTAAAATTTGGAATTCGTGTCCAAATAGGGTCTAACTTGATCAAAGGGGCTAACCCCTCTGAAGCAAGAAGCCATTCTTAATACCAAGGGTAGAGTTATGAAGCCATGCCACTTCTATTATATTGAACTTAGTGCATGAACATAAACACAAAATAACACAGAGAGAGCACGTACAACGTGAATGAGAAAGCAGATAGAAATTGGGTATTTGTCATAATAGTTTACATAGATATGTGTCCAACTGGACAAAATTGGTGAAATTTCGATTGGTTTTATACCCTTCTCGCTAAAAAAACTTAACAGTAAAGCATTGCGCAACCTCTAGTGTACCTCTTGCTCGGACATGATGCTAATGACAATTGAAATGGCTGTGCGAGGCGAACCGGTTTCTGGTAATGTCTCAAACGTGTTTCGCTCGACACTACTCATAAACTGTGAAATAAAAATTCATGTTTATTTTCTATTCGTAATTTGCTACTTGCTAATTAAATACTTATAACTTGATTGGTTTGATATTTGTGAAATATTTATAGAACTTTTGATTGAGCTGAAAGTCTATCAGATATTCTTTAGGGGGGGATTGTCTTTTACAATATTGTAAAGCGCTTAATGTGCAATACTATGAAGCCAGCAATACTACAATGGAGGTACAATACTATATCAGAAACAAATATGTAGTTAAGAAAATGGTGCAGGAACAATTAATTTTGGTAGGCAGTAGTGAATTCAAAGTGAAACACACTTGTAAGCTGGATAAAGGAATGAGATATTTAAAAGTGCAATTTAACGAGTTGGTAAAGCCTGCCTTCAAAATGAGTGCAATTAAGAAATCTTTTAACAAAATTTAGCCTTAGAAAAAACAATTAAGAAAACTATAAAATATTACCTTAAGGGGATGCATCTGTGAAAATAGCTAAAATTCATAGTTTTTAGCCATATAATTTCAAATTTTGGGATTATTTGATTCGTGTAGATTTTAGTATACCTATTAAATTTAAGTCTTCTACTATAACGGTTTTTGCAACAAAAAGTTTTTGACGTTGTTTTAATGTTTATAAGAAATACTCCATGCATTTCATTTTTTTATTATAAATAGGATTAACTGTGAGTCTTTATTTAATTAGAATGTAGCTATAAAACATAGCATGTTTAATTTGTCTGTGACGAACTGTTTTGGAAAAACGAAACTTTCTTTCAAATTATTCATAACTTACAAATTTAAAATTACGTAAAAATTAATATATTTCTTTACAAGATTAAAATATGTTATCTTTTATTAAGCATTTGCCTAAGAATCAGTGTGAAAATGTTCAAATAAATATTTAAAAATTATATTGCTTGGAGCATTTTGAATATTCAGAAACGAAAAAAATTAAAAGTGGAAAAAATCAAATGAAAAATTTAAATATAGGAAACGTATTTTCCTTTTCTATACTATCTTCTGCCCATATGGAGGCTATTCTGTTAGCTTTTTGTCTTCTTCTTTTTTAATTTTTATTATCTTTAACTTCATCTTTACTGTTTTTTGTTTTAATTGAAATTCAATGCCTCGTTCACTCATAGATTATTCCTAATACTACTATTTTTTATTTACTGGACTTATTTTGTCAGCAGTGACTTTCTCCATAGCATTTAATTGTAACTGGTATTTGCAATCTTTTCTTGAAACAAGAACTTACTTAAGAATCTGTTCCAAATTACACTATGGAAGCTTTCATTGGCATTCTGTGTTGTGGCTTTAGTACACCTCTATAGTAAACCATTATTGGTAAGCAAGCATTATTGCACACATAACATAAGATAAAAGAAAAAATTCTCTTCATGTTTTGGGGTTTCTCACCTTTGAGAATGACTCGATTATAAAAACACTGTGACAACTCAACCCCAGAATATTTGAAGTGCACTCCTTCGGTGTCTAAAAGTTTTCTGAAAATCCTAGATGTGTCTGTACCATCTCATTCCTAATTTCAAACCTACGACTAAGCCCCGTAATTTAAATATAAAAGTTTCACTAGGTTTTGCAGCAAAAAGAGATTGGATTCATTTAAAAACACGCTCACGCATACAAGAGCATTTAAATCGTGAAGTTGCAGCCATTTAAATCACCTGGAGAAATAACAACCGACGAACTATGAAAGTAGAATATATAAACAGTATTTTAAAACAAAAAAGTTATTATTTTTGCCCAAATTTTACAGATGCACCCTCTTAAGTTGTAAACTTTATGTTTTATTACTTACTAATCTTTAGGTAAAGTATAGCCTTATAACTCCAGAATTGTGACACCGCCAGGCCTGATTTTATTGGAAGAGATGCCATATCAGTATGGGAAACATCATTTTGTAGCGATTATTCACTCTGTCTGAAGCAGATAGCCTCTGTGATGGACAAGTGAAAGTCATAATTAACATGGACTGTGGAAAAATGTGAGATGTAGATTCCTATATGTAGACGTTACAACCACAAAACGCCGCATTTATTTATTTAAGATTATGAATAGTATGCATTTTAACACTGTTTTATAATTTATATATCCACATATATATTCGTTAGTAAAACTATTTAAATTTTCGTTTTTACACATTTTGTTTTGAATTTAAATATATGCAATGCGGAAATTAAAGTGTTATTAGTCTCAAAGGAGTATTCATTTTAGTTTTATAGAAAAATTACTGATGGTTAACTATTTCAAAAGACCCTGGCTTTAGAACTCTGGACAGTTTTCTGTTAAAGAAGAATAATGAAATATTAACCATTTTTATTAAAAAATTGGAAGAACCTCAAGCATTTTAAAGACTTAGTGTCTCTGTGGTTTGAAGAAAGGGTTAAATGTGCAAGACGTTTAACAGCAATGAATTATGTACGTATTGCGCATGCTCGCTTTATATGCAAAAGGAAAATTTGTGTTTAATCATCTTTCTCCAGTCTTCAAGTACAAGTATTCTGCCGAAAAATAACTTCATGCAGTAATTTTCAAACAAATACCTTTAAAAGAAGGAAAACAATGAATTTTCGTGTCCTTGCACACTTTTAGCAATGGTCATATATATTTAGTAACGCTGCTGGCCTTCAACACTAATGGCACGAGACAAAAAAGAAGAATCAGTTCATTTTCTTGGAAGAGCAAATTAGCTGGGAGGCGATGTGTGACATCTCGCGATAAAGCGGGTTGTCTTTGATGGACAGGCGGACCAATTAGCTTGCGATAAGGATGAGATCAGAGCTACTCTTTGCCCAACTAGAGACAGTTTCCAACGTTCAAAAAACGCGAACGGATATTAGCAGGGGGTGACCTTAAAGGTCCTGATAACTAACAAAAAGAATTATCTTTCCTAGTAAAGGCCATTGGTTTAGTTCAAATACAGCAATGATTCACAAGACATTTATGCACAATTGCCAAGGAGAAACTTATTGATATTCCGTGCAGTCAATTTGAAAACGTTTCACCGAAAAGCTTCTGATTCCCCATGTAGTTAGAAAACCTAAAGAATTTGGAATGCACTCATGTGCACTTATTAGCATGCAGCGTTAATTTAATTATAAATGGCTAAGTTCCTTTCTCTCTATCTAAATGAGTACTGTGTTCATTGTAAATTCCTACTGCGATTTTTCATTTTCATCGATTTCTTTTGAGGTAATTTAATAAGATGGCATTGCTTTACCTTGACCTACTCCTTAGGAACGGATAAAATTATGCTTTTTGCCTTCTTTACCTTATCCCGTTTAGGTTGATATCTATTTCGTTTGCACATATCTCCAGTTTAATTATCTATTACGTCATACTATAGATTTGTACGAGGGTAAATTATTAAGTTACAATAGGATATATAACTTAAGCAAATAAGGGTATAAAATTTGAAAAGCACTTTACTTTCTCAACATAATCTCTGTACATTGAGGCTCTTGTCCCATGGTTTCACATGCTCTTGAAATCCAGCACCGTTACATTCTTTTGACTGCTGTCAGAACCAGGCGGTGACTTCGCTTTCTACAGCTTCGTCGTCCGGAAAACATTCATCAGAAACATTTGGTGTCCAAGAGGGGCAAACAAATGAAAATCGCTTGGAGCAAGGTCGGGGCTGTATGGAGGATGCTCGAGGATTTCTCACTTGCAATCTCATAACGTCTCATTTGTCTATTGGCAGTACCTTTGGTGAGGTGTCCTTGAGGCTGCAATGATGTGAGCAGTATTTCTTTTGTGATCTCAGAATACTGTAAGCCTCTCTTTCCCAGCGGATGGTGCCACTAAACTTTTTTTTTTCTCAGGCTTTTGCAGGATGTTTCCAACTCATTGACGCACGTTTTGTCTCAGGCTAGTAATGGTGAACCCAGTGGTGACAATTCGGGCTACACTTTCTTGTCCTTCATCGTGGTAGCGATTGAAATGCTGTAATGGCAGACCCTTCGTTACATTTTTTTGTTGTAGAGTCAACCTGCGCGGCACAATTCGTTCACAAACTTAGTGAATCACCTGTCCTTCGTTATGGGATAGGCCATGCCGTGTGATCAAACAATAGTAGCGGATATAGTGTTTACAGTTACCCTTCTGTTTGCTAGAATTCAGCCTTCAAAATTTGCCTTTGTGACAATCGCCATTGGCCGACCGAAGGCACGCGTTCGCCCTTTAGAGACTTTCTGCACCTAACTATAAGCATCTTGACATGACAGGAATTCCTCATGGTAGATGAGAGACATTTCTTTATGAATACTCTTTGATTCTGTAGATGTTGCTGGATGATTGTACGCTCACTAAGAGGCGCCGCTATCTGTTACTATTGTTTCGCTATTGTAAACATCAGTAAGATTAATAAGGGTTTTACTCCCTTTTATTAAAATTAATAATAAAATTTGAACTAAAATTAAGATAGGAAGAATGTAAAATGTTAAAGCTCTTCTTGTTTGTCCGGTGTCAAATGTTACCAATTGCTAGTCGATTAATACTGTCATCTGGGAGTAATAGTCTCAAGTGTCTAATTCAAACATGTAGCACCCCATATCAATTTGTAATGATATAACTTCGTGCGTTGTTCTGTATATTTTTTCTTGTGAACGTTGTTTGAGGCGATTCGCTCACTTTGAACAACAACTTGGATACCCTTTCAGAATTGAACACAAAGCCGTTTTCACACCACCTTTCAAATGCAAAAGTCGTAAAGTCTGTTATGGATCGTTTATCCACCAAATGAAACACCCTGCCCATTGGGGAAATTCCTGGTGGTCTTTTCAATAGTAGCCATGACCAATAAATGACTTCACGAAGATGAATGCTTTAAAAAAGCATAATAAATGTACGTAAAACTCGAATCTGTAACGTTTGTGACTACCTATGCTTGGCACAGTCAGTGCTGCATACTTGCTTTATGAAGGACTTTGAAGCTCAAAAATATTCTGTAGATATTACTTCTGAATTTTTAGCGAAATGTTTACATAAACATGTCACTCATGACTATTGTGACCCCAATGTTACGCAAAAGTCACTGTTTCTCTCGCTGTATCATGTTTTGCTGTTTTGCAATCAGTTATTATTAGCTGTTACCTAGTTCTTTGTTTTTCGATATAATGTCTTTAGCAAGTATCAAAAATATTGCGAATATTAGGGTAAAAATGACAATTTACTTATTTCAATGCAATGAGTACAATCACCTTATAATTAATTAAGGTTTTAATGATGGGCTGCCTTCAAGAAATCAACTATTGGCGTGTTCGTCGCGGGCTTAGTGTCATGCATGTTGGGTATCGATCTCTCTGCATATGTACGTAGATCCAGTTTCATAAATAATGTATACCTTTAAGCAAAACGTTACATGAAATATGTTCTAACAAGAAATAAAAAAAAAAATCTTCAAAATAAAGGTCATTAAATTCTATAATCTTGAGAAACATCTCAAAGAGTTTTTTTTTTTTTATCCCGCGACGGTACCTGTTTCTGGATTTTGATGCAAAATTTCGGCTTCAATATTTTCGAAATTTCTTCCATGCAGGAAATGAGCCATGGATCAAAACAGATGGTATTCTGAATACGCAAAATCAGGGATATATGCTGGATTTGGTAGTAGTTCAGTCCTTTCCTATTCCCGGATCTTTTCCATGGTTGTTCGAGCGGTATGGGGTCACGCATTGTCCAATCACAGGATAACTCTATTTCATTTAACTAATGCTGGGTGTTTTATCGGAAATCTTCATGAATTCGTTCCAGTTGTTGAGAATGCATGCCCATTTGGAACAAACTTCTAATGAATCACATCTTCAAAATTCCACTAGACATTACTTTGGCGCGAGCAGATTTTGTTTAGGAGTTTGACAGACGGACTGGATTGAGCCAGTGTTTCGAGGTGTCAGAGTTGTGGTAATGTACTCAATTTTCATCATATGTGACAATTCTTCTAATAAACATGTCATCCATGGGATTTGCGATAAACTGACAGTAGATGTCCACTCCTCATTGGACCTGTTCAGTGCCAATTCATGAGGCACAGATTTACGGCTTCTGGGTGATTTTTAAGTGTCTTAATGTGGTAATGTATGATATAACAATTTCTTCTGACAACCTAGGAGTACTTTGTTGCGGATTTTCTTTCAAAATTCTGCTTGTATTCTCAATAATACCGCGCGTTAGGTCTCCCAGGATGTGGTAAATCTTTAGTGTTTTCTTCTCAATCATTGAAACGCTGAAACCGTCGTTGTGCTACACGTACATTGAAGACACTTTCTACCTCCATTTCACATAATCTTCGAGCTTTATAATCTTGTTTCTAGTAATGCATAAGGTGGACCTAATCTCAAACTTTGGTGCCTCTTTTATGATGTGTATTGACGACTGGCACATGTTCACAACATATATAACAATAACATTGCCAACAAAGGAAAACCATTAAAATCTTACAAAACAAACTTAAAAATGAACACTTCTTATGCGACAATTTATATATTTGTTGCAAAAATAGGTGTAATCAATGTTCAAATTAGATCTCATTACACGTTATGCACTTCTTCTTTCAGTGCCGATGGTCACAAATATGCGCATGCTTTTTGGGGCAAGAGTTATGCACACCTCATTTAATCTTCATTTGGCCTGATGTATTTTTCTTAAGCTATCAGTAGGTCATCTCTTAACTGGTTTTTAGAGTTAATGGGGAATACAGTCTTCGCTTTCTTTAAGTTCTAATTACCGGCATGAGCCAGACATCATCAATCATTTAAATTAAGATCAATCATTTTGTAAACTTGCTAATTCCACCTTTAGCTGCTTATAGTCTCTCATCACTGCAGGTAACATTCAAAGACCCTTATGACCTCAGCAAACTAGCAACCACTTCTTTGCAACTGTCATTGTTTATACTACTTTTATAAAATCTCAGTTTAGATTGGGGATTATTCAAAATTAAACACAATTCACAGTATTTGTTGAAAAGTGTGTTTTTCAAAAATAGACGCGGTCGAGACATCCGCCAGGATACTTCAACCTTGCCCCTGCCACTGAAGATGCCTGCCACAGAAGTAGACGAAACGTCTGGGAACAAGAAAGTAGTTTTTCTACCTAAAACATCTACTAGAAATGGTTGTATGTACTACTGAGTAAGCATGTCTTACGTCAGAGAGATATGGACTTCAGTTTACATGCTCAGCTCAAAGTGTAAGTTTTGTGTTTCACCAAAATAACTTGCTAACAATATTTTGTTTACATCGCAATGACAAGAACGTATCCGAAGTTGTACCGTTCATTTATCCCATGGTTACTAATGATAGTTGGTAAGCGTGAATAGGGTCAGAGGGCGAATCTGGGCAGTTTTAAAAATTTGGCTCTGTAACTAGAGAAACCTGCCTATCAAGCAACTTCTGCCAACCTCCTAAGAGTATTTGTGTTACTGGCCATATTATCGTGAAGAAAAGAAAAGGAAGATAAAGTGAAGGCGAAGAGAAAGTGCCTCATACATTTAAAGTAAAGTACTATGTTTTTGTTGTTGTCTCACCTAAATGCTGCACTGAGTTTACCCATTCATTCTCAATTGAAAATGAGGTTAGGGCAATTCCGTCTTTGTCGAATGATGTGTAAAGTCCTACCGTTGGGTGCTCAATCTGTAAATTACGGGCGAATAGAGTCAGCATTTTTTAGTGTTGTATATTTTTCTATCTATTTTTTGTGGCAGAAGTTAAAAATGAGGAGAAAACGTCATCATGGTGGAATGAGGGTAAAGGACAGAGAACAATGAAAGCATTTCTTCATGCTGTAAGATTGTAAGGGGCTTCTCATTTAAGGTTGCAATGGCTTCTTCAAAGTGGCCAAGAAGAAGAATCGAGGTGGTAACACAATTTTTACTAAGGATCAAGAGAGGACAGATCACTCATAAAGAAAACGAACGGGAAGACAAGGACACAAGAAAACGAGTCATGCAAGGATATTCTAAGAAAGAAAACCAACAATAATAAGAGGACAAAATGGCGAATAAAGTGCATTAAAACTGGGTGAAAAGATAGAGTGCCAAAAGAGATCCAAGGATTGAAGTATGAAAAATATGTTGTCACCATAAATTAAAAAAAAAAGTTCATGAAAGGAGTAAACCTTTCATTTTATCAGTTAACATGTTCAAAAATGTTAATGTTTAACTTCACTAATATTTTATAAGGGAAGTATATACATATCAAGAACGAAACATTTACCCCCACGGGTGCCCGAAATTATTAAGGACGGACTGATGAAGTCTAGGGTTCAATTCCCGCCAGGACTGTCCTCCCTGGATGATTTTTTCCCAAGGTTTTTCTCAGTACTCATAAACGGCAAATGCCAGGGAGGTGACCTAAGCTTAGGCCTGAATATTTCCTTCCTTTAAAAAAAATCCTTTTCCAATTTATCATTTCATCTCATGTATCACTAGTGTCCAGTTTCTATCTCAGCAGTAAAAATGGACGTTAAAAACTGTTACAAATAAAAAAATTGATCCTATTTATTCTGTACTCTGACTAGATTTATTCTGAACATGTATTAACTTGTCACACATTTAGCTTAAGTGCAAAGCAAAAGAGTCATATTTAAAATCAATTTTACTTATGAATAAAGATACCTTATGCACAGTCCACTTTGACATAAGGATCCAAAATTTAGATTTTATTACTTAAATTGCACCCGATTCACCCTTACTTCACACATTTGATAGTGTTTTACGCCCGTTTTTATTGCTGACTTATCATAGACACACAGACAGTAAACCTAATAATCATAGCCCACAAGTTAGCAAAATGCACTTTCTATCTGGGTGGATATATGAGTCAGGTAGAAATGAACATGTTTCCGTACATTTGAGGTCGGTACGTTCAGTTTTTATTTTCCTTTTTGGCCGATTTTAACTTCTGTTGTCTATTTTTTAAAGTTTAAAACGGGTTTTTTTTGCCTATTTTGGATCGTTATGGATTTTATGCGATTGTTCACACATTTTAAACCGCACATAAATAATTTCAATATATCTAAATGAAAAAGTTGTAAAAATTAAATGGCATGTTTACCTCACAAAAATACCTATTGAGAATATTGTTATACATTATTTCTTTTCAAGCAGTCAAAAACTTGTAACCAAGAAAAACAAGCTTAAACACTTTAATCATGTGATATAAAATTATTAAGTATTCTTAAAAACCTAATTTCATTAATGAGTGATATTACTCTGCTTTCAATTTTAACAAATGTCTATTTTAATTATATTATTGCCTATTTTTAATATTTTAAGTACCTTTTTGCCTGCCTGTTTTAACCTGAATAAATGTCTGGTCTTCTGGGCTCTGCTAATAATATACGAGATGAAATTATAAATTGGGAAAGATGATTTGGGAAGGAAGCATTCCAGGTGTGAGTTTTGGGTACGTCAATTAATGAGGAGCAGATTACTAAGGAAATGCCTAGGAAAATTCCTGGAGGAATTTACACCACAGATATCCCATTCACGACTACTTTCTTAACCAACTCGAACCCCGCCTTGGTGCCAACTTAATAATATATCGATATGATAAAATAATCAACTTTTTATCAAATAATTGTTGTAAAAGTAACAATAACAACCTCTTTCGATATCTTATGTTCGTATGTAAGAATTATTCCGAAAGGAATAGGTCTGCAACGAGGTCTACTACAGCCTTGAATTGACAACTGAGAACTAGGCTTTACAATGAATCCAGTCTCGAAAGTCGAGTTGCTTGAGTTATGGTTGTGCAAAATATGCGGCGGTAAAGGGCTTTCCAGAGTTTTGTTTTAATCGAATAGTTGCAAAAAAAGATTTGCATTCCAGGTTTTCAAAGATCTTTAGGAAGGCCTCCCAAGGCTCCATTCTATCGAATCAGGAAAAAAATATATCAGAAGATGAAGTATCTGGATAACGGAGAATTATTCAAAATATGCACCGAAACTTAAAACTAAAAGTTTGCGATTACGTGCAACGTCTTTATTTACATATTAATTAAATGTTTTTTGCTTTCTCATTAAGAGAAACCGATGACGTGTAGATATAATTGCATGTCTTTATGAATATAGATATATTTATTATATAATTAACTAATCAATACCACATCCATTACATTTAGAATGAGATAGGCATCCAGTGGAACTGCGAAGTGAAATGGCTGGTGTTAGTTTGTCTCTGTCTCCTTGAGAGAGCGAATGTGTGGAGAGGCTGCTCATGCAAGCAGAGGATTAAGCAATACAAGACTGCAGGTAATGGTTAATAACGCTCATCCATCAAAATCTGTCTTTAACTGGCGGTAAAAGTCAAACAAAACAACTGGGCGTCCACCCAATGATGCATGAAAGGAAGCGGCACTGATTTATGAAGCCCGAATTGGGTGTAATTAATTTATATTTGTATAACAAAAACCGGGATCTTATCGGAAGATTTTTCTTCTTGAACGTTCTAGAAGCTCTCTGTACAAGTATTCAATATACATATTGTTTTGCTTCTTTTATTTCATCTAGGTTTACTAACCAGAGGTTTCAAGCTAACTCAGAACTCGAAAAGTGATCAGCTAATCACATTATCCAATGAGGCACGTTATCAATTCTCAGTAAATCTCTTGGCATTTTACCTTTTCTTACATTCTAAGTAGTATCGCCAACATACAACATAGGGACCAATGAATCATGAGGTAACTCAGCTGTTAATTAAACTATTTCTCGCCTATGAGAGGTGTACAAGTTGAGACATGTTCAGTTCCGTCTACAAAAATGGATGTGACCCTCGACGAACAATATGTTGCTCTGAAACTCCATTTTCGTCTCAACAAATCTTCAGCCGAGCCCTATGGAATGTAACAAGAGGCCTATGGAGCACAGCTCGAATGTGGTTTTACATTCTTTAAAGAGGGGAAGCAATTAATTTCAAAGGAAGATGAACTACAATGTGTGCTCATCGCTTATCTCATGAAGAGAGAGGATTGTCGAGTACTGAAAATTTCACTGGGTGCCTCCCACATGTTTGCAACTGAAAAGTTGCACATGGGAGGTGTGGGCTCCAAGATTGCCCATTCTCGAACAATAGGACATTAGGATGCAGGTTTACATGTAGTTGAAGATGATGTTACAGGAAGATGCGGAGTTTCTTTCAAAGCTAATCACCTGGCTACATCATTTCAATCTTGAGAGCAAACAACAAAGCTCTTCTGCTAGGAAAATTATAGTAATCTCTCTTTTCGATATTCACGGAATTGTGTATACCAGCATGTCACACAACTGTAACTGAGCATTATCACAGAGATATGCTGAAAACTATGCAAGGATATATCACACAAAAAATCAAAGAGAATTCCTCACCCTCCCTATAGGTCAGGTTCAGCTCTCTGTGTATTTCATTTTCCCCAAATTGAAGAAACGCCTTCATAAGACACTTTTTCCTGCATCAGAGGCAGTGGTGAAGATTGCGAAGTTAAAAATGATTTCCAATATGTCTTTGAAGATAGGCAGATGGCTGATACAATGAACTACATTCAGCGGGGACTACTTTGAGAAATATTATAAAAATTAGGAGGACGAGTAAAGGTATGTTGTCAAAAAATTATGATCATTCTTTATTTGAACAGCTCTTCTATTTTAGCTGACAGGTAAATGCCTCCCCAAGGAAATGGATATCATTTAATTCAGTTTGTGTAGTAATACTATATATGGAGTACGGAAACGAGGAAATGAATTTACGACAGAAAGAGATCCTGATACAGTATTTTGAGATTGGAAATAAAGATCTCAGGTGCTTCAATATTGAGCTACAGACATCGATAAAGATCGTCATAGCAAAGTTAATATCTTTTTCCAATTTCTCATTTCATTTCATGCATCATCAGTGCCCACGGCCTTTAATGCCTCGGTAGTAAAAACTGGTGTTAAATTCTATTTACAAATAGATACGTTGCGATGTGACGTTTGTCATTGGGGAAGGCAGAGTTATACAATTGTAAATATTAGATTAGATATTTCATAATAAAATACAAGATAAATATGTATTTAATGATACAATAAAATAAAAATAAATACAAATGGAAGTAAAGTAAAGAAAACATAAGAGCAAAAATTCTCATCTTTTGTTTAAAAAAAGAGATCTGAAAGAAACTGCATTTATGATATATATTATATTAATTAACAATCGTGGTATTATATTTAGTGAATTTTTTCATTCCAACCCTCTTAATTGTATAAGCTATGAGTTCATGGATATGATCTACAATTAAACTCGTGACAGCATTTATTGAGAATAATACAAATAGGAATCTGTGAAGATTTTGTTTTGTTAAATATCAAGCCTATCCGTGAATCATACTGTATAAAAACTTTAAAATATTAGCAATTTTTGCTATGTACTGAACCATTGCAACGAAATGATAACGGTGCACAAACACTCTCCGACTCCATATATTGTTTCACTTGCACTTTGTCTGTCCTGTGGTGATCAGGATAAAAACTGGACTCTACGTGTTATTATATGAACTCTATTCGACAGGAATAGGAACTTGGATGCAAAAAAAAAAAAAAAAAAAAGAAAAAAAAGGAAAAGAAAATAAAGAAAAGGTGTATGCCTCCTATGATTTGAACAAGAATAAAATACGCACACGCACACATGCACGCATTGATGATTGTCTTTTTGTTGTGTTAGTATTAAGGGATTTGTGGCAAAGAAAAATTACAAAATTGTATATTTCATTTGAGTTTGCACTAACAATGTAATCTAAATGAGACCACTCTCCAATTTCAAATCCTCCAGAGAATAAAATGAATGTGTTTCATGAAATGGAAGGCGTAGTTATGGAGAATTAGAATGTTCTCTTGATTCTGGATGCGTCCTTGAGATGTCCATTCGTGAATTGCAGCGGTTTACAAAATCTAAACTGAGTGATCTCATTGGGGACCTTTCAAAAGCGAGCTTTCTAAGAATAACCTATAAGTTGGCATTGCAATTTAATGGTCTTTAAAACACAAGTATGAAAAATTAATTGGAGGCTATTTACCTACTCATTTCATGAAAGAAACGATTTAATACATTGTACATGCTGGAACACATATAAAAACGTTTAACAGATAATATTACAACGTAAATGAGGTAATTGTGTGTTTCTAACAATATAATGAATTAGAGATATTTATAGGTATTTTAAAGAAGTATTTAAGAATATGGAAATGCCCTCTATTAGCCAACGACACAGAATGATCTTAAAGTGTTGTTACTTAATTTATCTATTTGCTGTGGCTGCTTATTATATATCGCTGCTGCCACAGAACTAAATCATTGTTTTGATTTAAATAAACTAACACTGGGTTCTTGAAGCAGATACGTTATATATTGTATAACGATTTATGTGTGACAGATCCAAAATAATACTTTTTTGTATACCGTAATTTTTAAAGATTTACAGTGTGCACCATAGGGAAACCTGTTAATATATGTATGCCTCTTTAGTACAAGAAGAATTTTGATATACCGGTACTATTACCCAAACATTTATACAATAAAACAGTATGGAATTAAAAAGGCACAATAAGAATTCTTTAGATATAATTTTGGTGTGATAGGTTTTAGGTTTTCTTAATAAGAGTTCACCCTTGAAAGTCCAGCACATATAGACTTCCTATTTTGATTCTATGTCAATTTTTTATCTAATGTATTTTGTAATAGTTTTACAATAAGCTGTGTTTCGTCAATATTAATATTTACTAATAAAATAATAAATTGAATTGAAATTAAGTTAAAACACAAACAATTTTTTAAGAAATTTTATAATTTCATAGTATGCTTTTCTATAATGTATTTTTTTATTTGACAAAAGTAATACGTACATATGTGTGTATGAGGGTGTGGGTATGTGCGCGTGCCTGTGAAATTCCCGCACGGATTATTAACAATTGTATAAAATGTTATACTTACTTATAAATACCTACCTATTCATAAACCGTGAGAATGAAACAGACAAAAGTCAACTATTACAGTTCGGTTTACTAACACCAACTGAGGAAAAAAAAAAAAAACAGAGAAAACATTTTACCATTTTGAACAACTTTTTATTAAGAGTTATGGTTAGGCAAATAGTCTTACATAATTTATAAATGATTTCAGACTGTTTGGCTGAATATGCAAAAAAAAAAAAAAAACATAAAAAAGAAAAAAGGAAGAAAGAAAAAGAAAAAAAAAAGGAAAAACGGGGGAAAAAACGTAAAAAAAAAAAAAAAATGTTTGAGTCAATACACATGAAGTTAGTTAAATTTACACTTTCTGAAAACACAAAAAAGTGGTTACTGATGCGTGCTCAGAAATTATAGTGGAGGTATAGAGTTGGCTACACTGACTACAAGACGAAGGCACGTCGAGTGATAATACGATTTGATAATTTTTTTGGATAATTTCACTTCGATGTCCGGCTGTGGTTGATTAAAATTCAATGTTTTGTTTCGTTTCATTGCACTTTAAGGTAACATCACATAAGTGAAATAGTCAGTATAAACTACTACTATTTCTATTTTCTGTTAAACACCAGTTTTATAATTTCCACTGCTATGTACTGTTGATGTTATCTCTTATAGAGCATTGCAGATTTTAATATTAATTTATATTTAAGAAATCAGAGAAAAAAGAAAATGTTAATACTTCTTTTAGATTTCGTTTTGGAAAATTCTGTACATTTCAAGTGATTTTCGCCGCCGCCGCTGCTTGTGAAGATCGAAAATCCGCTATGTGTAGCGGAATTCTGCTACAGTTGGACACACTGCCAAGGCTCTCGCTGGAAAGAACTACGGAAGACATGCCTCAGAGAACATTTGAGAGGTCAGTTGCCTCTCTTAATTTTCATTCAGTAGAGCTAATATGAAAAGTACGCCTGGCGGCATTTTCAGATCATTATCGTTTATCTGCATAGGCGCTAAGTTACAACTGGTTAGAAGGACAATAGGAAACATTTTGTTTTTACACGTCAGGAGGCTTACGCCTTGCCTCCCGCTTGTAATTAGCAGTTGCTAAAGTGCGGTTCTAGATACTGCGAGAATTGGTGACGAGTGTTTACCTTTTATGTAAGACTGCAGTTAATTTGCTGTACCAGGAACACGTATCTTTATTTGATTAGTTCTTGCTACCCTTCCTCAAAGTGGCTGACAAGATGAACATGCCCAAGATATTGTCGTATATATGTGGAAAATTGTACATTTGGACATCATCTGCGTATATGTGTGCATATATGTGCATGTTCTTGACATGTTCTGTGTTCATGTGTCACCAAGATCACCAGTGAACTTACAGAACGCAATCTAATCTAATCTAAACTAATCTAAAATATTTTCAAGAAGAAGGCAACTTAGCAGTGAACGACCAGCACTAGTACGCACATTAAATTCACGTAGTCCCTTTCACCAAAATGAAATCAAATAAATGATTCATTATTTTGAAATTTATTCTTTGTTTCTATCAATGAGGATAATGCAAAGGGTTACTTTATACCGGGTTTTCATGGATTTGTCGTCCGTTTCAAGGAAGTTGGTGGTTCCGTAGCCAGAGTGGCAATTCACGGCAAAGCGAATGCTTTGATTCAAGTTTTCGTAATTGATACTACAAATACAATGAAAATAAACACGTACCTTACGATAGAACGATATATGGATAGGACAATACTAACGTGATGATCAACAATACACTAATAACCTGGAGCTGTGTGTATTGGGAACAAATTGTTAATAAGCAACCCCAGAAAGAAAATATCTAATAAGAAAGATTAGTGTTTTATTTTTTTGTTTTGTGCATTAGATCTCATTTAGTAATGGATTGAATGTAGTTTATTATATAGCGTAGTGGGATATTTTCAATCAATTTCAATTTCAACAAAATTTCAAAGGATGCTCAGAGATATTGTTTGGTTACAGGAACACATTTATAGAATAGTTTGATATTGATGTGTTAAATATGTAGGTTGTTATGTTCCTTATTTATATTTATCTGACTTATTTTACTTCTAAGGTTATGTTTCCCTCTACCTTCCTCTTAATCATTCTTATCCATTTCTCTTTAACTTTGCCCAACTAGTTCTCTGTCATTTTTATATTCTTCTCTCATTTTGCAGTTAAACTCTTTCTAATTAATATTTCCACATCTAAATTCTTCCATTTTATTTGCCAAGCCTGTTCTCTCCATAACTTTGTTTGATTACAGTATAATAAACAATGAAAACCTGTATTGGTTTCTCCACACATTGGACATTTTTCTACATCTTTGTCATATCTTAACTCTTTTAAATTCATAACTCCAGTTCTAGCTCATGCAAACCCTTCCTGACCAGCTTTATTACATTTTTATATATCTTTTTCCCTACCCCATACTATTTTTATTTCCCTTTAAGGTCTCAATGAGCTCTACCATACTACCAAACAATTCTTGTCTTTCAATATCTCCCAATCTTAGGTTTGTTTCTTTCCAGAATTCTATGTTTTGGTATTCCCTGTTTATCCATAAGTTTCCCATACCTATCTGTTGTAAAATTTCCTGCACTTTTAGATAACATAATTCTTTCCACCTAATATCTCTTGGATACTGAAACATTCTTTAATAATATCGCCCTCTTTCAATGTAATACTTCTAAATAAATATTTAATAATTCATGTAATAAATTTATCTTAATGGAAAATCTGCCTAATTCTAGCTGCGCTATACCATTTGGGGATGCTGTCAGTAAACCTAAGATAAATTCATAAAAACTTCTATTTATTTTGTCAACAGTTTTCCATGCATCATCTACACCCCACATTTCTACCCCATACAACATTTTAGATTCTACTGTGGAAGTGTATATTCTTTCCAGCCAATTCACTCTTATATCTAGAAGTTTTCTTAAGCATGCTCTTAAAACACCTCTAGTTGCTTTTCTTTTGCCTTTGCCATTTTGTTCTGTTCAGTCCAACTTCCATTAGAACTTAATCTTGTCCCAAGATAATTAAATTTTCTTACCACCTGTTTTTCCCTCAATGTCCATTCTTTACAAAAAGTATTCACTACTTCAATTGCTCTTCTCAATACTCCATTAGATGCAGATGCAATTACTAAATCATCTGCAAAAAGCAACCTTGGTGTTTCTTAATGTTTATGTTTATTATCTTTTCTCTTTGCGTCTCGCCAAAATATCATCAATATAGAGATTGAACAGTATTGAACTTAATTTACAGACATTTCTTGCTTCTATTTTACTCTGCATATAATCAGTTGCTTTATTATCTGAAAATCTGACACAAAAGAAACTTCTCCCTATATATCTTTTGTAATAGTTATATAAACACATTGCTTACTCCTGAAAATTTGTTAGTAAAGCTCGCAATCAATTAAATTCTCCAGTAATGCGACCAGATCCTAATATCTCGAACACATGCACTGTCTATACTATTGAAGCACACTTTATATTTGCATGTTAGATGTTCCAGAACCATTCCAACAAATTACTCTTCAACATTCGACGCCTCTCCTTTCTTAGCAAGGAAATAAAAAGCATTTAATTAATTAATCAAAAAAATCAAAAGAGAGTAAAGTTCTTTCTCATTACTTCTTCTTCTTCTTCTTCTTCTTGTTTTCTTTTTCTTCTTCTTCTTCTTTCGATCTAAGATCTGGGTACTACATTACAACACTTTAAATTATGCTGATTTAATTATTTGTAAAAATAATATTTACATTATAAAATAGAATATTGTAAAACGTAAACATCAACTTTTGCTAGGAGCCTATTGGGTATTCTATAGTCAGAAAAATGAATCAACTGCTCATTGACTTTCCTCATCCTTACGGTCATAACTTCGTCGGGTAAAATAAATATATTATGATCTTTAATAAACAAAACAGTACTAGGGAATAGGTAACCGAACGTTATGAAATATTACAATGAATAAGCAGGTAATTGTACTTATCTGTGTATACTAATATTACTTTAAGGGGATACAGGGTTCAAAAATAAAATTTTGTATATTTTGCATGTGAAATTGAAACAAACTTTCAGCTTCATGTCTACCGAGGGTGCCAAAAATGTATACACACTTTCATAGTAGATATTTATTAAATATACTTCAAAATTGCATCGAAAAACAACAGTAATGCGTAGTATGATGTTTTGTAAACAGGTGTGACACACATATATTATGATAGCGTTGCTACGTGACAGGTAAATCAACAATGAACAAATGAAACCAAGATTATTGTATGATGTTCTGTAAACAGATGTGACACATTTGCTACAATAAAATGGAGCCAAGATTATCGTTTGAAAAGCGGAAAGCAAATTTGAAGTGGTAATGGAAAACTGAGAATGTTGTTGAAGTTCAAAGGCAATGGATAGTACGAAGAATCCGATTGAGTTTCCACCTCGTTCTCCGGATCTAAGTCGGTCCTGGTGGAGTAGTGGTTACCATACTTGCCTCCTAAACTCAAGATCGCGGGTTTGAACCCGGCCAGGACCGATGGATTTTTTCGGGCGCAAAAATCCGAAGTATGGCTTCCTTCGGAAGGGAAGTAAAGCCGTGAGTCCCGTGTCGTACATTTACGACACGAAAAAGAACCTCAAGCCTGAAAGAGAGGCCTCTGAGCAAAATTTGTCGGCCGTTTCACGCCCTGAGTTGAATGGGACGCTGATGACCTGAACTGTTAAAGAGCGTCCATAAATCAATCAATCAATTACGCTCGTACGCCTCCGATATTCCAATTCATTGTAGCAGAGAAAATGTAAATAATTCCTAACGATGCAAACATTTAATAGTCACCGCCTATGTATTACTCTAACACAACTCCTTCATTTTCCTTTTTCACCTTCGCCAATATTCCTTCATTATCGGACTCACCGTATGCATGCTCGAGGTTGGAGAGAACGTTCCAAAATCCGTTAGAATAAAATGCTCCAGTTGAATTTGCATTATGTTCAATCCACCTCATGGACTCTGGATTATGTTCCCCGCACGACTAAATTAATCTATACTCTGCAGTCTCTAAGTTAATTCTCTGATTAAAATCGTTCTCTGTTGTTGCAAGTGTCATTTTAGCTCTTTCTCTGCTTTCTTTAATTAGGATGTCACTCGGGCATTATAAGGCTTTATAATAAGCAACATTTGGACTAAGTGTTTACACATTTTAATATTTTTCTGTTTCTTTTTATTAAATTTACTGATGGGTGCTATCGATCGATATAACAGCAATTATATTTTTTAACATGTTAAAGTATAAGGTGTCCCTCTTTACAGCATAATGTAGTTTTTTATAACCCTACTTTTGCATTTCTCATCATCAATAGTGCAACTTGCAGGCTTGGCTTACCTGCCCTAAATTTTTTGAGGGGAGAGGGTCTATGCTCCGTATCCCTGAGCTGGATGGATCGGTTTATTTTTATTTGATCAATGTGCCGACTTCAAGGCAAGACTATCGCTGAACAAGGGGACATACCTCTTGCGGTTCGTCTTTATGACGGCCGTAAACCTGCAAGAGGTTTCAGTCCGACAACTGCCATAAGGTGGGTACAAGGTTTTATTATTCTCTCCCCATTATTTATATTATAAAGTAACATTCACAAGTTCTTTAACAGGCCGCCACTCAGTCACACTCTCTGAATGTGATCTGGAACATTCCATTAACAGACCTGGTATAACAAAAGAAGGGGAAAAGGAAAGAAAATAAATGGAGAATCATGCCTCCCATATTATTGAGAAATACTGCTCAAATCTAGGACTAGAGCAATTAAAGTCCCCAAGTGGCAATGGTTTCTCACAGATAGGAATATAATAAAAAGATAAAAATGTTAACCAAAGTACACCCAACTCGCATTAAACTTGGAAATTGTGTAACAGCAGTAACGAACTTTTACTGTGGCAGTTTACAAGTACACATTGTAAGTATAATGTCGCATGGGCCTTATGTCCGTTCATACTAATGCTGTCCTTTTAACAATCAAAATATACAGTACCCAAAAAACTATAATTTAATTGCTATGATTTGCTTGGTATATACATACACACCGATATGCCTACCTCACGCATTTTCTATGAATAATTTCTTATACATATATACAAACATGAGTAGACATCTTACCCCTTAGTTCCTCTTCGCTGTACCCATCCCCTCCCCAACTCCGCTCTCCGCTGTAGCCATTAACCTTCTTTTGGGTTTTCACTAGAAATATTCCCGATTTGTGTGTGAATCTTTCAACCATTAACACTTTACACCAGATGTTCACAATTTTGTTGGAATTCGGAAATTGTGGTGGTAAATGCTCATTTTTCAAAATTTCTGTTTCGCTGCATTCTGTCAGAATACGCCTTTAGGTATGGCTATCTCCTCAAGACAGGCAAATTCTTTTTCTTCAAGCATCAATTATTTTATCTCTTTTCCAAGTGTCTAATCTGAGCCATACGAGACCACTTCTTTCTTTTCTACCACAAACATCTAAAAAATCCCCGCTCCCCCACTCTTGATTTATTTGACCCTGCAGGATAAGTGATACCTTTTCTGCGCATTGAGTCTCAGTATTTTGTCTATCTATATTCTGTTATATAGATATTATATTCTGTTATCTATCTGTTAACTATCTTCCAGTAATTACGCGTAATGTTCTGTCCCCTTAACAAAATATACCGCGTTCAATTTAGTCTTAAGCCTATTTTAGATGTCCAATCCACATTCCAACCCTTGCCTTATTTGCTTCCTCATACTAACTGCTGGAAGAAATGCTTGGTCCCCCATATTATTCTTAGTCAGTGCTTAATTGATCTTATTTGTAAATTTACACTTTCGTTAAAGATACCAAACTCTTTAAGAACTCCTGAAATTCCTGTACCCCTTCCTACTTGTAGCATTTGTTTTAGAAACTGCATTTGTAACCAAGTTTCTTGATTTCCCACCCTCAAACTACGGCCCTGCTCATTATAGTTGACCTAACAACCGCCTTGCACACTATCTTCATTGTTCTCAACGGTGTTTCCAGTAGTTTTACTAAAATCTTTAATGCCTCAATGTTTTAATATGCACTTGGGCTTTGTCATGCTTCCACGCTTTTGCCGAGTTTTCGTTCATAGCGAAAGTGACCTCCTAATATGATTTTTTTTTTTTACTTTTTCTACTGCCTGACCTGCATACTGCCATTTCTCTTTCCTGCTGTACAACTCCCCATTCTTGAACGTCAAGGTTTTAGTCTTTTCCATTAACTACCATCCCCCATTGCTGACAATACGCCGCTATGCAGTTTAGTTTTCTTTGTAGACCGTCAATTGTTGTGGACATCAATATCAGGTCATTCAAATAAAGGAGACACTTGGATATGCCTGGTATATTCGGCGCAGTAGATTCTGCAACGCACATTTTCTTACGTCATCTACAAACAAACGGGAAAGGAACAGTAACAGTCTGACTCCTGTCCGTGTGTAGCTACTTTAACATTGTGTTATCTTTATGAAGCCTACTAAGCGTTCAAGCAAAATAGCAGATGTTATTGCTCTAGAATGGAAATTATGTAGCACACAAAAGACAAAGAAGCTGAGCATAAAACAGAGATAAGGAGACAATAAAGAGTTTTCAACTTGTCTTGAAGCATATATCAATCTCGAATCTGTTGTTTCACCAGTTTCAAAAAACTACTCCCATGTGCAAATTAATGTGAACAAAGATTTTATTTTATTTTGTTTAATTATTTCACAAATTTCAAAATTACTTTTTGCTAAACATTGTTTTTGGTATTTAATGTGCCCACCCTTGGCCTTAATTACCTTCTTCAATCATTTGGTCACAGAGTCAATGATATTTCACTTATTTCTAGGTCATAAAACACTTTTATCACAGCACAAGTAATATTTTCTTTGGCGGTGCAGTCCATTTTCCTCATCCATTTCTTGACAATCGCCCACAGATTCTAAATAGAGTTGAGCCAGGTCACTCCAAACATTGAAAATCATTTTTCGCCATGAAGTCTTTAGCATTCTTCTATGCATGATATGGCGCAACGTCTTGATGGAAAATTGTCTTTTTAAAGTTCAGTTCTCTGCCAATCTCTTCAGATGTAATTGTCGCTGTTCAACATTCCACTAATAGGAATCAAATATTTGGTGCCTGCGAATGTAAAGCTGCCCCGAAACATCTTCTTTTGTGAAAACTTTGCCATGTGCTTCTGTTAGATGTCCTTTCCGTCGCTTCTCCTTATATCTGAGACGTTCAACCCCCTGCACTTCAAAATCAGAAAAAACGGATGGTTCTCCTCTCTGCTTGTTTCCAGTTCTGATATTTTTTAGCCCATGTCTATCTCTTTTTATTCTACAACACGTCAATAGCTGTTTTCTGACCGGTCCTCGAGCTTTCCTCTAGCTTCTAGAAGCCGCCTATGCACTGGTGAAGCTTCGATTTTTACCCCGTCATCCCAAAAATCTTTTTGTAAATCAAAACTCTTCTTTTCAGGATTAGATAGTGCTAATCTTTCCTGGACGTTTTTCATTTTCGGTCACATCATACTTTCCTTGAGGGGAAATCGACACAATCTAATTTTTCCTTCTAATTCTATTATTAATAACATCCAAATTTACATTACATTCGGCTGCAATTTGTTTCTGATTCATATTACTAAATTCATGGAGGGTTATGACCTTATTTCTCTCTTTAGGTGTGATATCCATTATGATTAAAAATATACTTGCTAAATAAAATGGTACAACAGCTGGAAACACAAGCAAATTGCTTAACTTCTAGTACAATCAATAAAAGCAATAACTTTAATTAATTATCTCAACTATGGGTATAAATAATGCGGTGTAGAATTAGAGGGAGACAGTTATTGGCCCTGAATAATTTATATACTAAATTTACCTGCTTGTTCACGTTAATTTGCACAAGACTGTCAATCAAACACGGTATTCGACTTCCTTAGGTATTTTATGCTTCACTCAAAAACTTCACGAGTTCCAAATTGTAAAAAAAAATCATGTGAGAATCTGCAAGAATATTGAACCAAACCCATTGGTTCCCGCTGTATAAAGGAAACGCGTACACAAACACAGCACATAACTTTCGTCATGCAATAAACTAACGCTATGTACTGTGGCGTTCGTTAATATTGCCAACACTATAATATTATATCAACTTCCGAGGACTGCAGGAAATACGGTGAGGTGTATTAATTCTTTAAAACATGTAAATACAATTTGCATTGTATTTTCGATTTACTATTTCATTTGAATTGTTTTTAAAATTATTCAAAGAACGAAATAATTGACAGGGGAAAACTGTTCCACAATTATATACGTAGTACGGAGTATCTGCAATAAATACATTCTAAATATATAATGAACAATTGGAAAAGTATACACGCTACTCATTTATGAAGTTCGTCAGAACTCAAAAGCGGCAGTTTGTATTAGAGTAAGTCATTCATTAAGTAAGTTAAAATGGATATACTTGTAGAACTTAAACAAACAAGGACATTAATTTGAAGAAAAAAAAAAACGTTTATGCCTCTACATAATCTCTCTGTACACTGAGGCACTGTCCTATCGTTTCATAAGCTCTGAAATCCAGCAGTATAAAATTCTTTGAGCTGTTGTCGGAACCAGTTAGTAACTTCGCTTTCTACAGCTTCGACGTTGGAAAATGTTCACCGGAAATATGATATTTAAGAAGGCCGAATAAATGGAAGTCGGTTGCAGCAAGGTCAATTATTAAAGTTATCTCTTACTTTTCAAAAACCCTCTCCTTAACGCAGAGGCAATGAATTAGGTGCAATACGTGTAAAAGATGACGTTTTTCATATTTTGCCAGAACTCATCCATAATCGCATGGGTCCAAGTTATAGCTGCGGTACTTCAGAGCGTTCGATAATATGACAGCAACACTCCCAATGTCTTTTGGAGTAAATTTTGTTTATTTATGTGTATGACGATTATTTAATTGCAGTATAGTTAATTATATGCAAAATGCATATTAAGTCAGACTTCCTGGAAAAAATCAGTTGCTATTTGAAATGTTTTGTTTCGATCACTCTAAATATTCCAAGTTTATAAGCTTAAAGTAAATCATATACACTTATTCAAATTAAAATAATATACTCTCATGGACTTAGAAAAGATCCAGGGCACAGTGGTTGTTGATTGATTTATTTATTTACGGACGCTCTTTAACATCTCAGGTCATCGGCGTCCCATTCAATTCAGGGCGTGAAACGGCCGACAAATTTTGCTCAGAGACCTCTTCTTTCAGGCTTGAGGTTCTTTATCGTGCCATAAATGTACGACACGGGACCCACGGCTTTACTTCCTTTCCGAAGGAAGCCATACTTAGGATTTTTACGCCCGAAAAAAATCCATCGGTCCTGGCCGGGTTCGAACCCGCGATATTGAGTTTAGGAGGCAAGTATGGTAACCACTACACCACCAGGACCGACAGGGGATAGTGAGGGCACAGTGTAACTATTCCAGTAAATTAATAATAATAACATTATTATAATAATAATAATAATTATCATTATTATTATCATCATCATCATCTATAGCCGAAGCTATTATTACGGTATACTTGTCTCAATATGCTAGCCAATTTATAATAATGGAAATAGAAATAACAGTTTCAACCTGTGCTTTATAAAACGTTAAGTACTATAAAACCTGGAAATAGGTTTAAGATTTTATCTCAATTTATTTTAAACACATTCCATTAAACAAAAAAATGAAAAAAGTGAATAAATGCTTTGCTATTTTTTACTATTTTACAATCTCTTAATATGTTTAGTAACATAACAGATAAAATACTAAAAATAATAATTTGGCAAAAGTAAATTTAAAAATAAGGATGGTTTGTTAGTGTGAAAATTCTTTAAACCTTATACTTAAGTTAAATAATATGACTATCAAAGATAATTTTAGTTGTCGCTAACACTGTACTTGCAATTTGCTATGTACTATGATAAACATCTCTCTCTATAAAGAACACTCAATTTGGAAGAAATTTGGCTTCTCTCTCTCTCTCTCATATTCAACCTTAGAGTAAACTGTACAGCCCAAGTTTGTTTTAGGAAGTGTGACAATCTGCGCTATGGTCAATTCAATTCCCAACCAAGGCACTGTAGTATTGCGCTCATTCACTTACAAAACCGCACCTGAGTTTAGCAAGCAACACCAAGCTACATGAAGATGGAACAATAGGCGGTATATATGGCACAAGAAAGTGATATATACCCGGAGAAGATATAGCCAGGTGCTTCTTTCTTCGCCACAAATTCCAAGGTATTAAATTTAATATTTGCTAAAACTATTCTTAGACATACCAAGGGAAATATATACCTTTTTCTTTACTTATTTGTGTTCTTTTCTTGTTGTTGTGTATGTATTATTCCTGTTTTATCCTCCTTTCTTTGTCCTAGTTGAAATAGTTAATTTATGAGGTTATTTCACTTTTCTTTCCTTCGTTCCTGATGTTGCTCTAAAGCTTATTTTATTAGAAACTAACTAGAGACTAAAATAAAACAAAGCAACTCATATCCTTGATGTGATGATGAAGCATATAAAGAAACTGGATTGGCCAGAAGACGAATCTCTTTGTCTCCTTCTCCTCATCTGTAAACACCGTATGTAGCGTGACATTTTTACGAGGTGTTTAATTCTGATCTTGAAAGGGTCGTAAAATTGCAGGCGTTCCAGGAACTCAATGTCAGCCTTCTCTAGAACGGACTTACCAAGCACAAGGATATGAAGTCACATGCACTGCCTTGCAGTGGTGGAATTAAGCATCATAAAGTAGAGAGAAATACTATCATTGTTACTATATTCGAACTAGGCTGCAGCTCCAGCTTGCATTATACGTATTCTTATATGATTCCAACAGTTTTATAACATCTGAGCAATTATGATATTTTATAGGGTTATTCATAATTCTGTATCATTACCCAACTCTTGTAGCCTTGCAGTTACATTAAAATACAAGTGGCAAAGCATCTGGAGACTAGCAGCACAACTCTTTGGCTAATGCTGGGGAGACAACATTAACTCTGGACCTATAAAAAGAAAATGTTTCTCAAACTGAAAGAATGGGACAAAGTTCAACGAAATAACTTTGCTATGCACACTATACTTTAAATTCAGGTGACTTAATAATGTGTTATGTCTGATGAAACACATTTCCATCTCAGTGGTGGCAACTGTGACAACAACCCACAAGTCGAATAAATACTTCACGATTTAAAAGTTACTGTTTAAAAATATTGAAAATAGGAGGACACCAACCGTTACAGTAAACATGCTTCAAAATTATGCTGTATCAGTTTTAAGTAACCAAAACATCGAAACTATCACGTGCATGCAGGACGATATACCTCTTCACATTTTTAGCTCGGTTAGAGTACTTTTAAATATAAATTTTCGTCATCTTGTTATTGTAGCCCTTTCTTGTAACTTGGCCTACGGGATCACCAGATGTGGAGCATTGGTTGTTGGGCTGTCTGAAGGAAAGATTTTCTTGAGCAAACCTACGCAATTCAAGGACTGTGACAAATGCTCAATTGTATACAGCTTTGAAGAGAGGATGTTACTTGCACAAGAACAAAATGGTAGACACATATAACACCGGATAAAAGATATGGTAATGAATGGTGGTGAAAGGTTTTTGTTGTACTATCGTTCAATTTATAGCCAGGCCATAGATCGCGTATTTACGTAGTTCGCTTGCACTGCAGTGACCTCGATATTATTGCAGTAGCGCACTAGCGGTGAATGAACCGCTCAAGGCTACGTTTATCAGCTGTGTTATACCCGGTCATTAACTGCCTTCTGTTCGAGCTGTAAAGGCAGGAATTTGTTCATTGTGCACCTCAAAAGTGAAAGTTTATTTAAGAAATCTGTGTTGTGTGTAAATTACATTAGATTATTCTTATTAGTACACTGAAATGTCCACCGAAAAATTCACACTTGAGCAAAGACTTTTTATGAACGATACATACGTAAAAACCGAATGATGCAGACAGGTGTGTAGACAGTTTCAAGAGAAATTTCCTTTTATTCCAGTTCCAGGTAGAGAAACCGTTAGCTGTCTGGTTAACAAGTTTAGGATTGCTAAACGCCAAACCTAAGAAGTCAAAGAAATGTTCTACGGAGGAAAAAATGGGCGAAATTGGTGCATCATTGAATGCTGTCCAAAGAAGTCTCTAAGACATGTTGCACAGTGAGTGTTTCAAATACCTCTGTTCATAGAGCTGCTAAACTTTAAAATTCAAGCCCTACAGAGTGACTACAGTTCATGAATTACAATCTCGTGACGACGAAAAACTGGATTTTACAACACATCGTTGACGGAACTGTTGACCCATGTTTAATAATTTTCTCAGATGAGGCATGGTTGCCGTAGACAAATCTAAGGACAATATAAAAACAAAAAATTATGAACATTGCGTAAGAAGAACTTATGCGTGTGAATGGAAATTTCATTCAAAGATGTCAGTAATGTCTAAATGCAGATACATACCATTTATAACAAGATCAGTAGTCATTATTGTGCATGATACTATTACTCATGAGTAAGTAACACAGAATACTCGCAGTGTAATAGTGCGCGGAGCACACAATCGGCGGCCCGGTAATATAAGGTACGCTCTGTATAATTAGTCAATGTCAGAATTTTTAAGCTTGTGAGAAAATGAAGAACTTTTGAAAAATCCTGTACTCTTATCACTGGACAAATATATCAGTCTTCATGCGTTTTCCTATAGATTTTACAAACAGTAAAATAAAATATTAATTTTCCTCTAGCGTTCCCCAGATTGAAATGCGATACAACATATTAGTAGAGAAAATATTACAGGCTTAACGATACCATTACGTACAACTTTATTCACAAAGTTGTAAGCTACTCATTGAATGAAATTGTGAACCAAGACAAATTAACAATAAAATCCCTAGTACTATGTTTTATATTTAGAATAAACAAATTAAAATGTTCAAAGAGCATTAGCTCAGGATACCTCTTACAGTTACCATATTTATATTACAATTTTTGTATATTTTTATGTGTGCATTGAGCATAGATGTGAGAATTGAAAACTACCTTTTGCTTTGGTGTTTAGAACGTTGATCATTTTCTCTGTATGAAAATAATGAGATGTAATTTTATAGATTGACATACATATTAAGTAAAACATTTAACAATAGATTATTAACTAAATCTGAATTTATAACAATAAAAAGCACGAATGTGTTGGACAAATAATGGGTTTCATGTTCGCTGTTCTCTTTTTCAACATATTCTTTCTAGTACTAAACACAACTCCCCCGTTGGTCACTTTCTCTGAGTGCAAACACTCCAAGTATTTACTTCCACGCTTACGGTGAATGCTAAGGATTTGATATTAACAAAACGTCTTCAAAAAGCTGATTAAATTCCTATTATTACAAATGCAACATGAAAATTCTTTTAAATAATGTGTTTTAAGTTTTCTCAGAACTTGAATAAAACTTCTCTTTTGCTTTCATAAAAGCATCCATACATTTAATGGTAGAACCAAGGACTTTAGACTTATTAGCGAACTTTCTTTAGCAATACTAATAAAAGAATAAGACTGTAATAAAAGAATGTAAAATAAACAAATGAGAAATAAAAGTTCATTTGTTGTCCAACACAGTGATTTTTTTTTTTAATATCTCAATTAGTATAATATTAAAATCGCTTTAAAGTTACGTTTTGTACTATTTTATCGCCTGTATGCAGCTTATGTGTTTCACCTGAGGAAGTGGAAGAAAATTCTAAAGACTTTACTAGATGTAATAAATCAGAAAACAAGCCGCTAAAAGGTCATGAAAACTTGAGAAACAAAAACTACCCTTTATTATTATTTTCTTATCAGTAAATTAATTATTAAATTAAATATCTGGTTATTTCACCGGAAGAATAGTTACGTGGTTTGCACAAGAGTACCTCACAAGGCCAATTTCAGCTTGCTGGACCGGAGTTGACTGTCTCCAACAGGCAGCTCCCCAATTGTCCTTTTAAGGCGGGCACACCCCGTTCTAAATCCATAGCTTCAGAACAACCGAAGTAGAACCATAAACCAAACTCTGTGACTATTAGATTACAGAGACGGTTAATTTCTTATTACAGCAATTAAAAATAAAGATGTCAAGGGGCTTAAATATATATTACTGCATACTCTTTTTGGTGTATATTATTTCGAAAACTGAAAATTTAAAATCGTATGCTACTACAAACCATACATGCTAATTTTGATGTAAAAGATAATTATTTTTTCGTAGAAGAGTCGAGAAAGAATTAATACAGGTATTAATTCTTAAAGATTTTAAAACACAAATATATATTTGCATAACAAAAACTGATTCACCGACAGTGTTTTAATGAAATAACTGAGAACACAATAAAAAAAATAAGGGCCACTGATTGCTTCATTATCTTCATTACGTCCAAATAGCTATTTATACTTAACTGTACATGTAATAACCGCGAATACTTAGTCTGTGATATTGCGGAAGCGATTCTAAAACGATGAGCTCGTGTTTTGCATTTATAAATATGTGAATGATAATACGCTTATTATAGTCTTTATCTATGTATGGGATGTCTGTATCTAGTGGAAACAGAAACTATCTATGCATTTGTATCTTGAATAGACTTTTCTTGAATTTGACGCTGATATAGCTTAGCAATAATTAAGCAGCTTGGAAAGACATACATGCAATCAAAAGAAAACTGTAAAAGAAACTGAAATTCTATGAAAATAATCAATCACAAAGAATCCAAGAGATCTGCCTCTAATATTTGGAGCAGATCTCATTACGTTACTTGAGGTTAATGGCGTATGTTGCTATCAGTGCTGGTTGTGGTACTTCGAAACCTAATTCCACAAGCCAAGCGACATTGTGCAAAAAGTGATAACCCTCTCGATTGGCATCACATTGAACTGAAAATACTGTCAGAATAGTTTGTAGTTTTTTTTAAAGGAGGAGTTAGAAAACGGCTGTTGAAAGGCATTTCGTTACAGTGGAAAACATTTGGCAGGAACAGAATTGTTTGACGTAAGAAAAGCACGGTCATATATCGTAATTACAAGAAATTCCCGAATGTTTTCTGCTGACCTAAATTTATATAGTTTACAATATCTTATAGTTGTGACAACAATGTTCCATTTATAGCGAAAAGATTCGGAAAATGTTTTAATTTAGAAAAATATGCATTATGTTTGTGTTTATAGAAATATGACCCACTCTCATTTCGCTACGCAATCGGAAACCAGCGAACTTTCAGGGAACTAGTGATTCCGGTAAGCCTGGAGTTAAAGTTAAGTTGGCGAAGGCAATTTAACTCGCTCAGTCATGTTTGTCGCGCCCATTGTGTTAATTGTGATTCTGTAGGAAGTGAGTGTTAGATTTCTATTGTATTTTTTAGCATTGTAAAGTATACAGAGATTCAGGTTATATCCTAGAACAAAGAATATTTATTTATTATTTTATATGCAAAAGAAATAGTTAAAACATTGTAGGAGAGATATTTGTGCTACAATGCAGGAGTAACATCTCTCGGAAAGTACACTTTTTAGATTGATGATCCAAGTTCGAATCCAAGGTATTTCCATTGACAAAAAGCCGAGATAAAAAAACCCGGGTTTTAACATAGAAGAAATTTGATGAAATGTGCTATTGATTTTAGAAAGTCTTTACCCAATAAGTTGATGTATCTGATAGCGCTGCGTATAGAGCTGCTCAGCTGCTGCAACTTCATCCATATAAAATGACTGCCATTACTGAAATAAAACCCTTGAAGGCACTGAAACAAAATACCCGGAAGGCAGTTTACAATATTCGGTAGTCTCAAAAACTTTTCAAAAGAATTCAATCAATTCGAGCAACTACTATATTAAATACAAATTAGTACTAATAAATAATGGGGGAAAAAATGCTCGCTATGAGTTCCGATTTCTCTCTGCAGGTGGCGAGGCCGTTACGCAGTAACTTACTGCCGGCAAAATCAAATTCCGATGACTATCCTTACGCCGCATATGGAAAACTGTTATATATATATATATATATATATATATATATATATATATATCCTTTATAAGTTTCCGTTACCCTTTTTACTCTAATTAATACCGAAATTTATTAGTACTATTGAATTAGTATTTTCATAATGTTCCTTATTATATTGTATGAATTGTTACAGTGTAGAGTTTTTGAATATCTTTAAAATGTATCATCTGCTGGGTTATGAAAAGCACTTGATACAGATGCTATTTAAGTCGTTCAATAGAAGACTTCAGCATATTGCTGTGTTACATCACTGCAAGCAAAGCTGACATTTTAGATGGGAATATCAGCCGTTAGAATTCCAAGAGCTCAAGAAACAAGTGGGGGACTTTCATATCCTGTCCTCAATACTGGAAAAGAGATAACGTCCCACATACTCCTTGGGTTGTTTCTGCTACACGGCAAATTGCCGGGAGAAGCGTTCCGCTGGGTTCTCAACAACAGTAGGAGACGAAAAGAATTATTCCGACTCACTCAAGCACACAGACAATTGTATCCTTCCCATATATCGATACTAAAGGCTTTGTTAAAACCATATACCTAGGTTTTGTAATACTTTATTTACCTCCCAGGCAGGAAACCCAGCTCTGCACGAAAAGAGGGAATGTGGCAAACAAAACAAAAGAACGCGTTGAGCGGAATGTTAATTGAATGCGCATTGAAACTAACAGAGGGAAAGTTTATTTGCTACAATGGTTGCCATTAAGTAGGGTCAACTTCTTGAAGGATGAACTACTCTCAGAAGACAAAACAGCGATCAAACTTTTAAAATAAGCTTACGGATCTTTGCCTGTTTCAACATTCAATAGTTTCTTTATAACAATTAAGAATTTATTTCAATTCCCTGATTAAAAATTGATCTAAACTATTACTAGTGGTACCAGAGGAAAAAAGCTTAGGTAAACTATTACGAATATAATAAACAATTGACTTATAAGTCAGTTGGAGTTTATTTTAAACCCTGAAAACAAAGGATATCAATGGATAAATCCTGCTCCTTTGCACTTCATGATCCATTACTTCCATATGAAAATATTGATTTTGTATCATCGTTTGTATTCTTATTGTAATTTAACAGAATTCATTAAAATATTTTGACTGTTGGTTCATTTTCACAACCCACATATTTAGCTGTTGCAAAACTGAGGATAAAACGTAGATAAAGCTTTAAAAATTGATTGCTCGTAAACTACCTGCATTAGAAACATTTTTAATTTTATCTGTTTAAATTTATGGTACACTTATAACTATTAATCAATGAAAACATATTTTATATTTAAATTATTATTTTTTATGATCAGTATTAATCCCCTGCATGCTAGATTAGTAAACCCTTAGGCATTTATTAAAAATGCCTCGTCAATATTATAATACTATAGCAGATGTTTGATGTGACTGTTTAAGTGCATCATCCTGCATAATATAATCAACTTTCTCATATAGCAAGCATCTAATATGCAACGGACATTCTGATATTTAGTTTTAAAGGAATATCTGAATAAGTTATACTAGTTTTTCGCTCGATATTTTCAATATCTTTTTGTCTAAAGACAGGCATCTAGAAACAATGTTTTAGGGGCTGATAAAGAGTTTAGAGGTATGCGGGCACAAATTGCCTGTCTTAAAGGGTAGTGAAATATCGGTTAATTCTGCAGTGGTACTCATAGCAATAGGAAGACAAACACCAGTTAGCAATTTACTGTACGCTCTAAGGCTTTGGACCGCCACGAGTGAGCATAGTCGTTAAGACGCGGACTGGTGAGCGGGAGGTCTGCGGTTCGAATCCCGCCAGGACCGTCCTCCTCCCCGACTGAGGTTTTTCCAGGTTTTCCTCAGTCCTCATAAATGGCAAATGCCGGCGAGATACTCTAAACTTAGGCCTGGAACACTTCCTTCCTTAAAAAAAAAAAAAAGCCTCTCCCAAGTTTTCTTTCCTTTCCCCATTTATCAGTGTCCACCGCCTGTGGTGCCTCAGTAGTAAAAACGGGCGTTAAACACATTCTGGTATATATTTGATTTATATTATTACTCGTTATTAGAAGGTCTGTTGCTTTAGAACCTAGCCATGTACTTCCGATACGGAAAAGTGTAACTGCATGTTTGGCCTTGAAAATATTGGCACTTTTGCACTTTTTTTTTCAATTTATATCCACCGTAAAACTTATCTACGACATGTAATGTGAACTTTCATTTTATTATATGTAAATTTAGCTTTAGCTTTAACCTGAGTTTGATCCTATGGCAGCGAAATTGTGTTTATATAAGTTGTGAACATATGACTTTTTTCCGAGATTATTCCGTTTCCCCAATTTCATTTCGCCCCCACTCTTCTCTTTTACCCCTGCTCTCTTTTCATCTGGTTCTACCGGTCTTCCAGAATATGTCCTCACCGCTCTCAAAGGGTTTTCGTATCGGCCATGGCCGGCTGCCCTTCGCAATCATCGCCGCCTGCCTGCCTATCCTTGAACTTTCGAGCAGTCACCAGTCTACATTCGTTCGCGAAGATTTTAGAAGCAGTGTGTTTTTGTGTGTAAATTTTATTATAAAAACAAAACATCGCATTCGTGAGCAATTTATTCTGAAGTCCCCTGGGCAATTGTCTCCTTCTACATCTTGTGAATTAACTTAATACCACTGGTTCAGTACAAAACAAGAAACACGCACGGAGAGGTAATGGTTTAACAGAACACAAATTAGACGAAATTAGAGCAAGTCTTGAACGTTCGCCAACAAGTCCACTACCAAAATTAGCACAAGTTGGGGTTTCTGTGTCTTAGAGCAACAAATTTTTCCATTATCTACGGCAAGTGATCCCGTCGTACATGTTATTGTGACTGGTTTTTGTCATCAGTGACCGACCCACAATTTGTGCTGTTTTTAGACGAGGCGGGAATCCACAAAAATGGTCGTGTCGGCTGCGGGATTTATAACTACCGTGAGAGCCGTAAGGACATCGTTTCAAATTTGTTTACGTCATTCAAAAAGAATGATTAGCTGACAAAAATAATGTATAAGTGCTCTATGCGGGTCTCCCCCCTGATCTGGAATCATTGCAGAATATCTCGGAGTGGATGTCGTTGCTCCTCTCATGTGCCAGAACTGGACTACAGCTAGGCATCGGTGAGGGTGGAATGTTACCCTACATTCATTGGTGCCACTTGAGCGTTATGCCATGTAGGATCAGAGGGAAAATGTGGGAAGGGAAATTTTCTACGAGTAGTCCTATCAGGTTGACACAGTGCTGTTCGCCGCAGGTGTAGCATGGAATAATAAGTATTTATTAGCATTAGCTTTGTTTTGCCGGTCAGTGCTTTTGCTTAGTTGTTGAGGTGCAATTTGAACTCCTTTAATTGTTAACTATCTTACGTGATGCAGCTCTTATTAATTCATTCAAACGAAACAACCAAAAAGCTGTGTGGAACTCGAAATAATGCAGTCCGCTAAGCGAATGTGATGTGTTAGAAGATTAGGTACCTGGTGATAGTTTCAAAAACAATTGAATTTACGTTTGGAACTTGCTGAAAGTAATGTTTTTTTTTTTTTTCAAAATGATAATGTTGTTGTAATCGTATAGTAGCAATAAATGCAATTATTGATAGAGTTTGTTTTTCTGAAGCAGTTAAATCTATTGAAATGTCTAGAAGAATGTTGAAAAAAGCATTTACGCTATTTTTAACCCAAACACAATTAAGCTACAGAATGAAAATGTTTAAGTCTTCAACAAAGCTGCTATTGGATATATGAGTGAGTAATTGAGTTTTAATTCCAACTCACTTGCTGGCCAAGCATAGAAGTCCCGCCCATGGCTAGCAGAGGGCAGTAGCATAGTCATTTGTAACGCGTGTAACTAGAGCTGGCGGACTTTAGCTGCGGATGAGGGAACAATGACTGGCAGTGGGGAAACCCCTGGGATCAAATCCTGGCGGGAAGTCTTTCTTTGTTTCTTTTTTTTTTAATAGTGTTTAACTGTTGAGGTATCACAGGGAATGGACACTGATGATGTATAAGATGAAATGATAAATTGCAGGGGGGGGGGTTGCTATTTATGAGGACTAAGAAAAATCTCAAGTTAGGGAGGACGGTCATGGTGGGAATCGCATAGAACCCCAGACCTCTCTCTCTCGAGTCCGCGCTCTAGCTGGCCACCAGTGGTGTTATGAACAGTCTAACCACTCCCCGAATGCCGGCGGAGTTCCCCCCTTAAATGTATTCGAATTCCTTAGAAGGGCCGTTTTCATACGCTATGTCAGGAATGTTTTCAAAGCGCAAGCCACTGTAACATCGCACCACACCACCTTGCTATAACACTTTCGACATTGTATCACCTATAGACATGGGCTAGAATTGCGTTTTAAGAGGGAAAAGGGAGAAGTGGAGTTGGTAATCAAATTTCCCTGACTGAGATCATAAGTAATATTACAGAAATACTTTCTGCAGATAAACAGCTGATATGATATCTTATGAAGTTTAAAATTATGACAAACATCTCGGTTAAATGCGGTTAGACATATTCCTGGCATCTTATTGAGCCTTGAACAGTTATCTCATGTTCTGTATTCACCGGCCCTGGCCCCTGTTTTTAACTTTCCTCTGGATCAAGGAACATCGCCAAGTGTTATATTATGAAATGAAGAAATATTAGATTCTGCATCTAACAGCAGAAGCTGTGAAATTCAATGAATTGAAATTGTCTTTATATCATGTAAATTTTTCTAGAAATTTTGCTTATAAAACTTGTTGGAGCATTAATGTGACATGTGGTTAATGTAATTATAGTATTTGAACCCTCTCTGAATCCTGCTTTTGAGTTTATTTAATTAAACTGTGTTATTTATATACAGAAAGAAACGGTCTACCTGAAATCTGAAAGGCTCTTATCTTGAAGATTTCAGCATTTGTAAAATTTTGATTCTATTTGTGCGTAGGCCATTCTGGAAAGTTGTAGTTTTTACATGCATTTGAATAAATAGGGTTCGCGTTGTTTAGCCAAAAGAAGTAAATACTTCACTTTTCCATCATTAGAAAATGTGCAATGTCCTCAGTGTTTCATAGCACTATACAATAAAAGAGGCAAAGGAAATCCTTCGCAAGTAGCTCGTTAAGAAAGAGATGGAGGGTGCTAAAAGCTGTCAGCGAAGTTCCGAGGGGTATTAAGGAGCCGTAACCTATTTCCGCGTCTTGAGCTCTCTACACAACCCTTCCGGAACCCCCACAATAACTGTCCACGCCATATCACTGTGTCAGCCCTAGGGAGTGGATTTTCTTGCGATAGTTGATATTAAATGTTGCTTTCTGCAACTGTATACCCCGTTGAAAACTAACCTGACAAAGCCTTGCATCTGAATATTTCAGAAAATATCTTCGACACTATTAGGGCATTGTTAGATTAGTCATTTAGTAGCAATTTGAAATATCTGGCGCGTACTGTCTTTATTTTGCATGCACGAGTATCACTTCTTTGCATTTGCTATACTCTGGTACTTCTTACTACCCCTCAAGAGAAAGTATTTCCCTTCCCCCTTTTTATCTCGAAAGTCATTCAAAAGGGGAGTTTTTTCCTCAGTCTTCAAAAAATTTTTTGGATAACAGGGTCAAAAGAAGGAGACGAAGAAAAGGATTTCTGAGCTATTCTTTAATTAATTTTAATTATTATCAAATAGGTATCTGATATTTTTTCTTTATATTCCTTTGTATGTTCATCACCTGTGATGCTTAGCAGTAAAAACGTCCAATAACACAGTAAAAATGTCCGTCAAATAAGCGAATTCCTCAGCACGTTGAATAATTTCAAAAATGAATATGAAATCCAAATTTTAGCCCTATTGACTAATGAAGTGAAATAAGTTATAGATTACTATGTGGTATTGCAAGTAGTATTCTTGCAATTTATAAGCATCACAAAACGAAATCCATATCTTTAGAACCATTTTTATTATTTTTGAGATTAAGTACAAAAATTAATGGTATACTATTAATTAAATTAAATAGATGATCAATAATAGACAAAACTATACTGTATAACCATGTTTATGAGCTGAGCTCTTGATATCATCTTTACATTCTTTTTTGATTTGGTTTAAGGACGCTCTTTAAAATCTCAGGTGATCAGCGTGCCATTCAATTCAGGGCGTGAAACAGCCTACACATTTTGCTCAGAGGTCTCTTCTTTCAGGCTTGAGGTTCTTTTTCGTTCGTAAATCTACGAAAAGGGACCCCCGGCTTTAGTTCCCTTCCGAAAGAAGTCATACTTACGACTCTTATGCCCGAAAAAATTCCACCAGTCCTGGCCGGGATCGAACCCGCGGTCTTGGGTCTTTACAATCTCTGAAATAGAGAGAAATAACAAAGTTCCCACTTACCTAGTGAAATGTCAAGTTCATATGTGTCAATAAAGCAAAAACATGTTACTATTAAAAAAATACAATGTACTAGCAATCAACAATAGACAGTATACAATCGAATGTTCCAGCGATTTTCACTCCCCATTCGATATAACAGACAACGATTTCGTGGTTTTGAAATTTAATATAAATATTAATGAAGTAAAAACAAACAACGCAAAGTTTTTCTAAAGTTTATTGCATACAAATATAATTTTCACACCATATTAGATTAATTTTTCACAGCTGCTATCTTCACGACAATGTTTTGTTAAATATAAAACATATGAATTTTTATAAATACAGTTTATAGCCTTCTTTATGTTCTTAATTTGAAAATACTAAAAGAAATTTAAATGCTAGAGCGCTTTTAAATTTTCGTTTTCAAATATAGCCTTACTCCTAATGGTGTAATTTTCCTAATCTTCAGGGACTATTTTCCTTATTTTATTAAAATGTATATATGGACTTTTATTGTGAAAAAACAGACATTGGTGCCGCTAGAGAATTTTTTTTAAATTTTGAGTTTCAGGTAAACCTCCCCTCTTAATGGTCAGATTTCGTTGGTTTTAGAAAACTTTTTTTGTTATTTTATTTTAACGGATATGCTGAGTATTCATTGAGGAAAAAAACATAAATAGTGGCCGTTAGAGCGCTTTTTGAATTTTCGCTTCAGGCTACTCCCACCCCCAATGCTCCAATTTTGTTGGTTACCCAACTCGATAAAGTGATTGTTAATTGATGGTTATGTGCCAAGTTTCGTTGAGAAAAAACATTGCGACCGCTAGAGCGTTAACACGCATACATACAAATATAATCTGAAATCGCTTCAAATGGCTATATTTCAAACTCGTTGAGTTCTTCTATGGCAAGTAGACAAGTCAATGTGTATATATATATATATATATATATATATATATATATATATATATATATTCATTGCCCTTTTCGGTGCCTAGTAGGTAGGATCAATGTGAAGAAATTTTTCAAAAATCTTTTGATGGGTACAACCGCAATAACAACATTCCTTGAGAATTCGCTAAAAACACAATTATTCAAAATATTGCGTTTTGTATGTACTAGTTAGGTAACTTTTTTATTTTATAATGTGCGCATATGTACCTGTATTTCATTACTAAAGGAACACAGCAGCAATAAAAATAATGTTTCTAACATAAATAACTAATTAAGGAGCCAACCAAATATTCAATTAAAAGATCACTGGTGGCTCAGGAGGTAACACTTGGAACTGTATTTGGGAGGTATGGGGTTCAAGTCCTTGAAACCGGTAATCCTGACCTTGGTTTTCTCGTGGTTTCCCTTGGTGGCTCTTTCATTACTACGAATTTGAAGCTCTCATTTCATATATAATTTCATTTCGTTAGTTTAATTACAGGATCAAAAGTACTAGATCAAAATGGTCTGGTGACTGCGGGTTTGCTCTTTGGAAAGGTTCCTGGAATGCATATGACCCTTCTGAGGGGAGAACTCTGCCTTAAAACAATGTTAGGAATCCATGTATGTCCCTGGATCTAGTCATCAGAAGCCCCCCCCCCCTCACTTCATCTTCGGGCATAGACACAAATGTCCAGCCGTTGAGCAATACTGTAGTACCGAAATATCCTTTTCTGAACTTAACAATCCAACCCAAATGCAATTTTAGTATATTTAAAAGTAAACCACTCTACTAAGATCATCTATCAAATGAAACAGTTTATAATTAACGGTGTTACGGTTCATATGGATACTAAGATACTTTTATATATCGCAATAGTGAACAAAAACTTGTTAAGCACGCCAAATAATAAAGAAAAACAATATGTAAATGAGGCGTTTGATTTGCAGATTGAGATAACGTGGAAAGCTATTCGATTTAGAGTTGTCGTCATTAAAAACTGGAAATATTATATAACTGCCACACTACAAGGATAAATTGTTCTATTTTAGTGGTTGAGTTGTTTTGAAAAACTTAAAACGAGAAAATCCGAATGACCTTTGCTTTCAGGAGTAAAAGTGCTACGCCCCATTGTGTTTCTTCAGAAAAGCGTTGCGAATTATACAAACTGTGCTTATTGCTATACAAATATCTTAAATACCCGCATGACTACCTCTTATGATAGGGTTGTAAGATGTACAATGTCCATTAAAAACAATTCTTTAGGAAAATTCTTATTCCAAAGTTGGTTTAAAGAGCTTTTCATTTCTACACTAAGAATGCCTAGTATAAAATAATGCTAACATGGAAAATAAAATCAACAAATCTCAACATTAATCGGTATGAATACGCCCATAGTTAAAATGCTATGCTACGATGTTAATAACTCAAATTCAACATTTAAAATATGAATAGCACTTTTCTAAATTGCGCATGAAAGTATAAAAAAGTCGAAATCTGCCAAAGGAGGTTCACAAATAATCAAAACGCTATATTGTAATATAATATATTGATATTTTCTTGTATTTTCCCAACTACCAAATCATCTTTCGTATATTTCAGTTACAAAAATCTTAATGGTCTCTTCAGCCCTTAGTAAAATATTTAATATTCATCCTCAAAACGATACTCTGTAGTTGTCTTTAAGAGAAGAGATCTGAAAGTAGTCATCATTGCGAGGCGAGCATTGTAGATGGGTAAGGTGAAACGTTTGGTCACTCAAGTTATGGATTTGGTTTACGGACGCTCTTTAACATTTAAGAGCATCAGTTCCATTCTATTCAGGGCGTGAAACGGCCGATAATTTTTTCTCGAAAGCCTCTTCTTTCAGGCTTAAGGTTTTTTTACGTGCCATAAATGTAAGATCTTGAGATTTTTATATAAGAAATGAATTAAAACACATTTACAAAAATTTCCAGAAAATTTTCACTTTTTATGGAAGGAATTGGATTTTTGGCAATGGCTTTTGAATCGCCCAAAACGTGAATGTATGTTTAAAATAGTAATGAAAATTGACCAATTAAGCCAAAGGTTTGTATAGTTAATACTAAAAACTGAACAATGTGCATGAAAAGTATAAAATCTCTTGGTTTAGCTATTCAAAATTTCACAATTTCACTTCAATGTTCCTTAAAAGACTTATGTTGGAGACAGCTATTATACCATTAAAATGAAGAATATCTTCTATAAAATATTTTTAAGTTTTCGTTAGACATTACAACTATTTTGTACATCCTTGCTGATTATTTTTATAACATTTGCTGTTCCAGAATTTAAACTTGTATTTTTGTAATTGCATCATTTTGTTTTGTGAGGTGTTGTAAAGATATTATAAGATTCCAGAACAACGACTACATATTTGTGCATAGGCAATTTGATCGTGCAAATGGTATACAAGAAAAATATTAATAAAAATGTAAACGAGACAATCATATTAACAATAAAGTAAGAAAAGTAAGAAAAAATATATATGTACGAAATAACACAGCTTTCAACAATTTTGCCTGTAATACAGCATTAGTGCAAAATGCCTATTAATTTAGATCATCTCAAAATAAAGGCATAACAATCTATATTTATATTGTACTTCATGTTCAATATAAAGCATTTAGTGAACTGTGTCCGAGAGTGTAAATGAAAAATTTTATCAGTTATTTTGAAATCCTTAAAATTGAGTTAAAACCAGGCATTGCACAAAGTCCGTATTATAATCAAATGGGATTTGAAAAGTACAAACCGCAACGGGTGGCCGAGGTCGTTGAAACGCGGACTCATGAGCGGGAGGTTTGGGGTTCGAATCCCGCCAGGACCGTCCTCCCTGACTGAGGTTTCTTCCAGGTTTTCCTCAGTCCCCATAATTGGTAAATACCAGGGAGGTACCCTAAATTTAGGCCTGGAACGTTTCCTTCCTTAAAAAAGAAACCCTCTCCCAATATATCATGTACCATCAGTGTTCACCGCCTGTGGTGCCTCAGTACTAAAAACGGGCGTTAAACATCATTCAAAAAAAAAAAAAAAAAAAAAAAAAAAACCAGTAAATGTCGAAACAAACCAAATAAGCACATAATATATATTTCTGTCTCTGTCTCAGCCTCTCTCTCATACTTTAAGACATTCTAACCATAATGTGGAAAATATACATTTTTAATTTCTGAAGAAATCAAATCAATAAAAAATTAAAAATTATTTTCACATTCATATGAACTAATTTCTGTGAAAATGTCATTTAAAATTGATGGTTGACGTATTTTTCAATTTATAATCAGCAACAACTATAATTATAAAGTTTGAAATTTGATAATCGTCCACTATTTAAACTTCGTCCAATGTATCACTGTGCGGTATCTGCCTGTGGAAACTCATTGACCTATAATTGCATGTATGATGATGTTTCTCGAAAACTTTTCGGAATTCAAGCAGGAATAACATTCTACTCGGCATTTATATGCCCTGAAGAATTATAGAGAATAACTGAGACTAGCTGTAAATTTTAACATAGGCTGTAAGACTGCTCACCTGATCATTTAAGAGTTAGTTACAGAAACATTTGTTCAAAGTGGATCTTCTATTCATTGAAATTACTGCAAAAGAATTTCCAAAAAGTGTTTTTCTTGGATATCAGAAAGGACGACACTGTAATTGTTACAGTTTATGCAATCAGAGCAGAAATATCTTTATTTAAAGCGCCAAGTCACATCTGGGGCTCCGTGCTTTTGCTATCAGAGCCCTGTCTTGCTGATCAGGAAGAGCACATCAATAATTGGAACGTTAATACGCCTGAACGTTAGGAAATATTAGACATATCGTACGTCCAACCATTTCAACTTAGGTGAGAATCCATTTAGTTCTAGCCCCTCAGTGGAGTAGGCGGTGCAGTTCCAAATGACTTCATCTCCCATCGTTTGATTAAGCAGTGAAACAGATAACGAATACTTTACTTCGACGCAGCAAAGTGCGTAACGGAACTTAATAATCTCGACTCATCCCAATGTCGTGAAGATGGTCAAACTACTATGATAGTGACAAGTATCATTCTTTAGATGGCGCGTTATCAAGTTTCAGATGCATAAATATAGTCACTTGTTTAAAGACAATTGTGTAAACAAACTAGTGTTAATATTTTTTACAATTTGAATAAAACATATATATGACCTTTGATAAACTACTTCGTTTTGAAGGTTTTAACCCCAACAGAAATATAAAAGCAGTTAGATCCCTCATTAAAGGATTTTTTTCCTTCGTTTTCGGCGGTCGTAAAGTGGGATGCGGAATTTAGGCGTGGTCCATTCAAACTGATGAGCGCTTAGGGCGTCCCAAAACTGCTACGACCGACGGGATTGTGACAAAAGTTCGCAATATCTTCCTCAGTGATCGCTAACTGAACATACGCGACTAGGTTGACATTGCAAAGATTTCGATAGGACGTGTTCAATACATTTTACATGAAGTTGTAGGTATCAGAAAACTTTCCGCTCGATGGGTGCCGCGTTTGTTAACAGCTTTTGAATGAACATTTCACAAGAGTTTTTGCACTTGTTTAAACGTAGTTTAAGTAAGTTTTTCCGACCTTTCATAACAGTAGATGAAATATGAATTCGCCAGAGAAGAAGGAGCAGTCCAAACAGTGGGTGGCAACAGGTGAAAGTGCACCATAGAAAACAAAAACGTTTCCATCTAAAGATGGCTACTGTTTTCTGGGATTGATAGTGTGGTGCTCGTAGACTACCTCCAGAAGGGTGGAACCATGGCGGAAAGTGTTACACTTCACTGTTGAACCAACTAAAGGATGCAATTCAGCTAAACGCCTAACTTGAGAAAAAGAAATTTCTCTTTCATCATGATAATACAACTTAACACACGTCTGGAATTACTGCTGCAAAACTGTGTAACCTTCACTTCCAAGTGTTTCAACAGCTGGTCGAAGTTTCGCATCAAATGATGAGGATGAAGCTGAGACAGACGCTTTTTTTTTTTTTTTTTGCACAGTTGGACAATTTCTTATTTTATTGTTGGACTAAATGCATTGATTTATAAGGTGATTAAAAAAATCTTAAATCTTGTGTTTTCTTGGCCAGGCTGAGTACTTTTAGAACGACCCTAGCACGAACAGACATTCTTTTTAAAGCTTTGTTTGTATTTTTGCTAAGTATTTGACGAACCACTTTCATCAGCTTCCATCATTTTCAAGCAAAATTAATGTAAGAGTGTTAATTTGCATTTTTTGTTAAAGTTTCGCATACAGCATACTTGTTAGATTAGATGCAGAGAAGAAAGGTATGCTCTAAAGCGATGCAACTTGTTAAAAAGCCGAGAGCAGTAACAACTGAACTTACACCGGCTATTACAAGCCGTCAAGGAAACTCGTTGAATGCCTGTAGGCGAGTCATGCGGCTTCCTCGTTGCAAGGAGGGGCGCGGAAGGGTCACAGCGCAGGTTAGTCTGAAAATCAACTTGGGCAGTCTGAAACGCCCACACTGGAAGGTTGCGAGGTTTAGCAACCCCAGGGTGCGTCCACCCTTTCCTCGACAACGTCTGTCGCGCTTAACAACAGACTGGCACTTAATTTGGCGACCCGTCACTTGGGGCTGTCTTCGGAACAACTTTCTAGACAGAGAAAACATAAGACAATAAAGCGAGACGGAGATACTAGGCAGAGGTCCCACGCCCTTCCTTTCTCAGAGCTGATTGCTTCTTCTAGGACAGTTAACGAGCGCACATCAGCAACCGTGCTCACTAGAGTAAGCAACAGATCTGCTACCTTCATTTATTTTCTTGAACAAAGCACTAACGTAAAGTGCTAAATGCAAAGAGCAGGATAATGACGTAATTAATTCTTCAAGCATGAGCTGTTAGATCTTAAAACTAAAACGCTTTAAGGGGACCAATCGGTTAATTTTCCAAAATCTGAAGTTTTGAATTCAGTATCTGAAAATTTTTTACCACAAATCAATTCTAAATAAAGAAATGTAATTTTTAAAATGTGGTGTCTATATGCTAAATGGTTTCTGAATTATGATTTTTTTTAAAAAAAATACACATTAAATACTTTATAAAAATGCTCCTTATGATGCAATTTTCATAATTGTTCAATAAAATCTGATATTTAAGTTCCTTATTGAGTCAGAAAGCAAAGTTTGTAACAAGCATTTCAAAAAGTATAACTTTGTTTTTTGCTGAATATGAAATATTACTGAAAATATGGAAATAAATGAAAATAATAGTTATTTTGCCTTTTCCTTTTTTCGTGTATGAGAAAGCCTTGGGATGCATACACTCAAGACTTGAGCATTTTAAAGATCGGATTATAAAATGTTACGGTTTTTGTAGATTTATCCACATTTGAAGGCCATTTCCAAATTACAGCTGCTCCCCCTTTTTTTAGCATTACTTGCCGTTAATATCTGCCGAAACTCTTGGTTCTGTATAGTCAGCGGTAGAGTTCCCTACGGAGGAGGATATTTTGCATTGCGGTCGCTTATGATCTTATGGTGCATATGCATCCGAGGTGACACTGCCGGGAGGAAGGGATGAGATAGAAGATACAGGAATCTAGAGGGTTGGGGCTCAGGCGGAGTCCCAAATGTTTCTGGTAAATACCAGACGCCGATGGGTCCGCAAGGCCATCAACGTGTCACCCCAGCGTCCCGAGGTCTTCCGACCCCCATACCTCCTAACAGAGGTCATCACACGCTAGGACAAGAGTTTTTCCTGCAGCATCATAAGATACCAAACCAACATACCTGGCGCCTGAGAAAACCCGCTCGATGGTAATGTGTAGTATTCACATATTTGATAAGGTAAACATTTCAAACTCCATGAAAACCTTCCCTAGCTGATTTGGCCTACAATTTTAGTGTTAAGAATCAAAAGAAAGAAACCGTTGATGTCTTAAGAAAGTCGTTCTGCAAACATTTTGCTCTGGTACTCCGCAGACATCTGTCTTCAGTTGGTCACGGATTTCATGGGCAAGAGACGTGTGAAAGAAATGATCACAGTTGACCAAACTGCATTTATTATCACAGTTCTGACACTCAAGAGTAACAGTTTGCAAGTTTAATTGTTAATTGAAGTCAGTTCGAGCGATAAGCAGTAGTTTGATAATGTTCAATTTAAGTTTGTTTCACATGGACATGTTGAGTCTCAGCTTGAAAGCCTCTTGTCCAGTAATGGTGAAATGAAGAAGTTTCTGATGCAACAGGACGATGGAAAACACCCCAGCACACAAACCACCAATAGAATAAGTTGCAGTAGTTGAGACAACCGACAGTTTCACACTGCCCTCCTTTCTCTATGAACGGATCTTCAAGACTTGCAGTCAAGCAGCGATTGCTCAAGAAACTGCTATTGATATGTATTGCTTTGGATGGAAGATTGCTCGGATATAGAATGTAAATTTGTATACAGAGTGTCTACCCTAAATGACCCAATTTTACACCATTTTTAAAATTCTAACAGCTGAAATTTGGTGCGTTTTGGCGTTGTAGTCATTCTGTTTGAAGATATCGGTTCAAGAAAAAGCCCAAGTTATATTATCGTTAGCACAAAGGGGGTTTCGTGGTATTTATAAAAATCATCACCAGACACCAAAAAGGATAAAAAGAAAAGAAAGCAGAAGTGTTTTGAAAAGGCATGGAAATGGCCGACATGACTTAAATGAGAAAGTATAGAGTGTAGACGAAACGTTTCTAACAAGTCCAAGAACGTAAATGCATGAGGCTGCCATGAGCAACTGTGTAAAAGATTCTTATAAAGCGGTTGCTACACATTCTGCAGCAGGAAAAGTCAGAGGTGAGGCCTCGTTGAGTTGCATTTGCTCGTGAAATGTTGACCGGATCTACGGAAACCCCACTTTCTTGACAAAGATGCTTTCAGAGGAGACCGTAATTTAGGCCTCAAAAAATTAAATTAACTTTTGGGAATCAGATACCCCAAAACTCATTAGCCCGAAATTATATGTTTGATGTTACTTGAATCTCCAACATGATGCCGAATCATTTTTCATTCCAAAGAAAACTGTCGCTGGAACGGTTTATCTGTTGCAGCTGTAACTCTTTCACAACAGCAACCAAACTTCTGACGGTTGATGATGCTCGTGCGGATATCTCTGGATGAAATATTTCCACGACGTTGAACAGGACAAGGCGAGCTCCATGAAGTGGTCTCTACACTCTCTTGACATCATACCATTGCATTTCTCTTTATGTGGCTACGTGAAGGACAAAGTTTATGCCATAAAGAGTTCGATCTACAAAACATCACTGTAAGGATTGTGGAAGCTGTTGGTACAATTACTCCGGAGACCTGGATGGAAATCGACAAAATTTTTGGCTTACTTCGTAGGTTTACATGAAAGTTTATTGATTTTTATTTAAAAACTTACAGCACATACTTTTGTGAGTAAAATTCAGTTTTCATCGTTGCTTTTGTATGAAAATCAGGATGTATTAATGAAATTTTGGTGTAAACATCCTGAAATTTTCAGTCAGATTTATCGTGTTTAGGCTCACTGAAAGACTCGCATTAGAACCCAGACATTCACTAGCTATGAAAACTGACAAATGAAGTAACTTCCGCCACGTTATTTTCTTAGGCTGCAACAGCATCAACAAGCCGTAGTTGGCACTGATGAAACAAATGATATACATAAAATTTTAGTACTTCTCTTTTATATGTTTCACAATGTTATAAGGAAACACTTCAATGATTGTAGAATGAAAACTATTGAAGCTAAAATTCTGCTGCTTCAACATGTACATTCCATTTGCCTAATAGAGAATTTGAAGTCAAATTCCTAACTTATCTTTTTTTCTCTTTATTACAGATATATTATCAAACTTTATCTTCGTGTCTTACCTAGGCGTCCCATGGGAGAATAATCTCAGGGTATTCTACCTCCTGTTATTCTTGTCTCCGTGATTGTTTCTTTCTGATCTTCTTTCATTTATACATCCATTGTGTACTATTTTATATTTGCATCTAATATCATCACTTCGGATTAATTCTCTTACTGTTTTTTTGTCTATACGTCGTAAAAATTTCTTCTTTTGTAGTTTACAACTACAACTATCTTGTATCTTATGTTGTTTCTGCAATATATGATAAAATGGGTTTTATTGCAATTTTAAAATTTTGACTTTTCATTTCTTTTCCAAATTCTTATTGTTTAAATTTAGACATTTTGAAACTCACTTTGCCTTCATAAGTTGTTTTCTAATATCTCTTACTATAGTTGCCTGTGGCTTGATATAGAAATGCCCAAATATTCATACTTCATAACGTATTCCATTATTTGTCCGTCTATCAAGTTCAGCTAAAATTATCACATATTTTGTTTAACTTGACTTTAACATGTTAAATTGTTGGGTCCGTTACATCGACTTGATAGAACTACCATTGTGTCTGTAGCTGCAAAACACATTATTTTAATTGATTATATAATTACTATCATGTTCTTGTCTTTACTTTCGTCCATTAAACGATTAAATAATAGGAAGCGTAAGGAGTCAATTAGCTCAATAGAGCATTTGAGATGAGATTAAATTTTTGAAGTAAGTTTTTTGTTTGTTTGAAGTAAATCTGGAATCTTCTTTGCGACGGATTACAGCCTGGCTGCTATAATACATCTTAGCATCTGTTTGGGAGATATTTCAAAGGTCAAATTCATCCTCATTTGGAAACCACAATAAGTTGTAATTTTGTAAAAGGTTGTGAAGACGAACAGCACGGCTAGCATGGCAGTCTCCCCACTAGTCGGTCGACGTTTGCAGAGACACTGTACATGTAAATAGAGTTTTAATATACACTACTATATATCGATATTCCAAATTTTTGGATATTCTATACACTTTCCAGCCTCTTTCAAATTTGCAATTATCACTGTGCTTATTTGCTACACTAAGATTTGTTTTATGACCGCACCCTACTTGCATGGCTGCTTATTTAGAGATTCTGTTTTATTTTTTTTATTTTTTATTATTATTATTATTATTATTATTTTTTTTTTTTTTTTTTTTTGCCTTTTCTGTCTTTTCTGCCTGTCTAAAATATCTGCGTCTAAAGTGATCTTTCTGGTGCCTTCGAGGTGGTTTTGGTTTTATGCAGCATTCTTGATATTTGTTTATTTATAGTTTGCCTAAAGTTATAAATTTACAGTTGCTGTTACTTTTGTTATAAATAACTAGGCAGGACATCATTTATAAATATTATTTTTAAAATTTAGGTAATATTATGTTCTTACTGTACTGAATATTTAAATTTACTAGCCCACGTCGAATTAAAATTGCACATAGTTTAATTACGTAAGGAGAAATACTCAGTTACATTGGAAAGGACATTGAAGACTGCAGACTCGTACTGCAGGGAGAGAAGTTCATCTTTTTGAGTAAGAAACCAGACTTGAGAAGAATGTGTGGGAAGACAAAGAGAAGGAAGTCTTGAGATTAGATAAGGCAGTCCATCAGGGACTCTCTCTACGCCATGTCCCATTGCTAGAGATCTCTGTCCATGAAGAAGCGAGAGAGGACCCCAATTATCGGACCTTGCCATAAATCGCACATCCTTCCCCTCCTCTTCGATGAGAAAGAGGAGCTCGGGGTGTCGTAAAGCTCTCGGCCACTCTCTCTGAGTTGAGATACGCAGCAGAAGATTCTCAAAACGCCAGAGACAAATGTGCAGCAGAGAGAGTCTTGAAAAATGAAGATTAATTATATTACATTTGAGAAACTGTCACTATAAGCAGGGACAAAAACTCATTACATCTCCATCTAAAAGTTTAATTGACAAAGTCGTAAATAATTTTTATCTTAATGAAATATTCTTGTGTAATATTTTTAAATATTTATTTAGTTTTAATATTTTTTAAAAAAAATCACTTACACACCAGCAGTGCAGTCTAAACAGTAGATGCTAATTGGTCAACGAATAAATGTATTTCTTACAAGTATATGTACAAACACAAATAGATACAGTCTTAAACTTTTCAAGATATTCATGAATAACCATTCTGTTCTTAAATTCAAATGAAAATTGTTTCTATTCCAAAGTAGATGCTCAAAGGTATCTGTAGCAGTTATTTGATTCAGGGTGTAAAGAAATGTGTACCGGACTGAGAGTCAATATCTAACGAACACTTCCAGGTGTTCATGAAAGACGAGAAATGTGCAAATACTAACAGAAGTTCGTAATTCACGTTTGAATGAAATACATATGCTAATCTTCTCTGGAACTGCACCAGAGAGTCATCTATTGTACGCTATTTAGTAGCAAGAATGAAAAACAAACTGCGATTTATACTTGGTCTCTTCTGACACTGTCACACCCATTTCAGGGCAACTGGCGCGTCGGCTGTTAGCGCTCTCCAGACGAAGCAAATGATTCAAGTTCTCGCAATGAAAATTAATACGTACATTATGACAAGATCTGTTGGAAATTTTTTCTTGCTATATCTATTCATTTCTGGTATTTTTGTGGAAAATTATCATATACACGCACCAGTTCATCTTCCGAAATTGAATAAATTCAAACTGTTGTTCACGAATTGTAGCCAGGTAATATTGACATTCGATTAAATTTCTGTAATTGGACGCTTTGGAACGTTAATGAAAAGGCAGTTCACATTTTTTTACTGATAAAGCACAGTTCCATTTATGTGCTCATAACCGGTTTTGGAGATCAGAAAAAAAACCCTATTTTATGCGTGAAACCCATTGCATTACGAGAAAATCATTGTATGGTGCTCAGTAAATGCATACAGAGCACACAGACAAACTTTTTTGCGAATGCCATAAGTTCAGAAAACAGGAATAATAATATGTGCTTTCTATTTATAGGCAAAGTTGAAATATACGGTGTATGAAATTAGCCTTCACAAATTAGAACTGAAATAAAAAAAAATCAGGTGAGAAATTGGCTTATTTTCTTATGATGAAGAATGACAGTGTTCTAAAAAGATCCCAGAGATGCGTGCATGCAGCAGGACAACACTTACAATATCTCCTGTTATTAGATACGTGCTTATTTTCGTTGTAATTGTAGTTATAAGTGCGAGAAACTGAATCAGTTGCTTGGGTATTACATCCGCTTCGCCGGGAGCTACCGCTCTGACTGCCGATCTGCCAGCTGCCGTAAAACGGGCGACAAAACCATGAAAGAACCAGTAAAAGAATAAAGGTGAAGTATGATAAAAGCATCTTATCACCTATATAATTGTTGCAGTGGTGCAAGTAGTAAATGCAAGGTAGGAGGAAACTCAGTGCCATACATAAAATTGATAATAGATTTTAATAAGAGGAAGAAAAGAGCCTAAGTTTATTTTTATCTATCTTTTACATTCTTCAAAAAAAAAAATGAACACGCTTCATGGTTAACTTGTGAATTGAGAGCACACCAACTCCACGTACTCAGTTTGCATAACCTCTCCGTGAAAACAAATTCATAACCAGCGTCGCTCTTTTTTTTTTTTTTTTAATATTTATTAACATCTATGCGATCACAACAATATTAAACTCAGTGTTGCCAAATCTAATTTTGCGAACAAAATGATTCACATAAAACTCGAATTATTTTACATCAAAACGTTTCGAGCTATGAAAAAATAGCGAAGGACTGTTTGCTCAATTTCTATTTATCTGTCCATTGTTGTAATTGGAATGTATGGATTCCTAAGCATTTACATTTAACATCACATGGAAAACAATGCAGAAATATCTCTTTTTTCGGTAAAACAATACGCCAACTGTCAAAATGGTTTTAGAAAAGTTTGTTGCATTTATAGCATGGAATCGTCCTATATAATTATGGTTCTAAGTTCCCTTCCATTCTGTATATTATGTAGTACAAATAGCGGTCATGACATAATCAGAAGAAAAGGAGGTTATTGGCTAAGCAATGCAGTATGATTAATATATTCTGGTATTACTCAGCGATAGACGTTTCACTTTAGTTATAGAGTTAGCAAAATGAACAAAGATTTTTGCAAACGAACCCAGTCAATATCAACTTATAAAATACTCTAAAAAGTCATCTACACGCAATATTTAATGCATATGAAGTGGCGTTACCAAACTAAGTGGGTGTGTGCGGATGGGAATTCTACACATATCAAATCTCAATTACCAATTCTTCAGTTTTTGAGATATCGACACTTTACTTGGGCAAGATAATTTTTAAAACCTTTTTACTCAATATACATATTTTACTACTTCGACCACACATTACTTCGCCTTTGTGTACAGAGAAACCTTTTATAGTAACTTCTTGTGATATTTTAAGCATAAGGGAACACTCACATATTAACACACACTAATTTAAACTCTATCGTAATGCAGGACTATTTTGTTTATATATGCATAATGAATATGCTTTTCTTAGCTTGTATTTATTGCTGAGTAGCGAAAATGCAGTGTGAACAAACAACGGATATTTCACTAATAACGGTTACTACAAATCAAATACATGTTCTGAATTTTAAGCATTTTCTGATTTAATATTAACACATTAAACTTTTCGAGCGTTAAATAGAAAATTTGCCCTCTCAATCTACCGGTAACAAGTGTGTAGCACAACGGGACGGAGTTTACACATCATTGAACGCAGCTTGTAACATGCCCGGCATGACAACCAGTCCAACGCTGGGGACATTTTGCTTTATGTAGGGCCTTTAGCAATTGCAGACGATATGTATATTTTGAAGATGTTTTCTTTACACCTTCCACAATGCCATTGTTGGAACTGTTATTTTTCGAGTCGCCCGCCCCTCAGATTATTTTTAAAACTGCACCGAAAACTGTTCTGACTCTCTACACATTCCCACCTGACACACGCGGTCGTCCGGGGCTCTTTCCTTTACATAAACACCCCGTCGTTTGGATCCGATTGTTTTTTTTTTTTTTTTTTTTTTTGATTGGTTTATTTACGGACGCTCTTTTACATCTCGGGTCATCAGCGTCCCATTCAACTCAGGGCGTGAAACGGCCGACAAATTTTTGCTCAGAGGCCTCTCTTTCTCTCTTTCAGGCTTGAGGTTCTTTATCGTGCCGTAAATGTACGACACGGGACCCACGGCTTTACTTCCCTTCCGAAGGAAGCCACACTTAGGATTTTTACGTACGAAAAATTCCATCGGTCCTGGCCGGGTTCGAACCCGCGATCTTGGGACCAGGATCGACTCAGGATCTGATTGTATCACATACCAAAGTTGTTACCAGAAGGGTCGTTAAAACCAAATCTTCGCTTATACGCCCTTATATTTCGTTTTATATTCCAAGACATAAAGAGGTTTTTGCACGCGAGTTTTATTATTTTGTTTATTTAGTTACAGTGGCTATAAAACAAAAATTTGCGCGTGTGGAATCGAAAGTTCCACAGTTTTTCTTCAATTAAAGTTATGATTCAAAATTATATTGTATACCGCCAAGAAAAATATAAGTTTAAAACCGCTATAATCATTTGTGTACACCTTGTATTACGCACAACATATGTATCATCACCTATTCAAATACAAGAGCCGGTCCATCTCCTTGCGTTAACAAAACCCGAAAATTAATAGTGAACAGTTGGACGTTATCAACACATTATTTTTGACAAGCCGTCTCTCCAGCTTCCAGATATTGGAGAGGGACAGTAAATTTAAGTACTAGAAGCAAAGAGATTAGGATAAGAATGCCTTGAATCGGGAAAATATTGGGGCCTGATCGACGATACCCCACCGAGATTCAAGGTACTCCAAAGTTTCATCAATGCAGCAGTCAGACGCGGAATGTCACAAAGAGTCAAACCGAGGCGCTCCAGATCTGCTACGCAATATGAAAGGAGGATTAAGGACAGAACTAACAACGCAAAGCTTAGGAGAAGTAGCATGGAAGATGCAGCAACAAGAGGCGATGGGAAGTCATGTTGCCAGGTTACACAGGACAGATGGCGGTATGGGATCAGAAAATGGGAAAGAGCAGAGAGGTCGTTCCAGACACAAATGCTCACAGAGCTTGGAAAAACACCTCAAATCAACTGAGAGGCGACAGTGATTGTAAAATGTAATGTATAAAGTTAGCATGACAAGTGTCTGATTCTACTTTGGGTTAGGTTGGAAACCCTCATCTCTCAAGAAGAATTTCTTTTCCTTAGTTTTATTGAAGTCATCCCTACAATGACGCTTGCACTTGCCCGTAGCAATTTGCAGGTTTATCTTATTGAGGGATTTAACAGAAACAAAATAAACTTCCGATGGTTATTTATTTATTTTATTTACTTTAGAAGTTTTCCAGTCAGGTAATGCCATGGCCAAGCAGCCAGATCAGCTCCAACTATTCCATTACCTCCTTCATCATCCTGGTCTGCTGCGCGGCTTGAAACAAGCACCGCACTGCTGCCCTCTGCCACAGTGTGCGAAACTATATAGAAAGAAGTACTTGTGTGCTGAAATATGACAAACGAGGGCAAAGGGAGCTGTTATAAAAAAATATCCATTCCTAGCTTTAAACAAAACTTAAATCGGAGGCAGAGAAAAAAGAGAAAATATTAAAAAAAAGTCCCTAAAAGATAAGAATTGACTTATATACATACTATTTCTGTGCGAAAAATAAGAATTTGAATATTTATTAATGAATTACGCCAGTACATTTCAAAATAAATTAAATTTCAATAGCATTAACGAATGTTATTTAATTGGCATATTTTGTTTTTAAAAGGCATCTTTAAAAAAACTGGATCCACTCGTGTTCCTTTAAAATGAAATATATAATAACATTAATGTAAATATTGTGCAACAAAAGTCTAAACCAATAAGACGCAGAAGTAAATTATATCATTCTTTTTAAATTATTTATAAAATTCTGGTATAAATTCTAAGTAGCATTCTTTTTTAATGCTATTAAGCATCAAGGTTAACGAAGCAGAAGCAATACCCACTATTTACAAATAATGTGCACTGTTTAAGGAGCATCTTGCCTGCGGTAGGTGAGCTTTGATGACCGCAAACATTTTTCTACAATGCTACAACAGTTTTCTGGATCAAGTGATTTGGAATTAAAACCGCAGGAAGACATTCCCTTTGTTTCGTTGCTGTGTAACCGATGTCGTGTTTGATTTACTGTGGTGGCTGACATTCCAGTGTAACGGATCACTGAATGTCGTTTGACAAAAATCACTTAGTGTGCAGCCAGTGGCGTGCACATCTATCAAATAATGTTTAGGCTATCCTGTGGTTTAATTCTCTATGAAAGAAGCGGGTAAGAAAATAAAACGAAGAAAATAATGAGGTGCAGTAAATACAGAGTCAGATTCTGCGTTAATCTGTGGATTTACGCTTCATCAGACAATTTCATAAAAATCTATTCTATAAAAGTAATTAAACTTAAATTTTGATTAATGAATGGGTTGTTTGCTTTATACTTTTCAATGTTTTTTCTTATTTTTTTGATGATATCACATTTCAAGAGGATAAGCACGAGTTTCTTCCTTTTCTACTTTAAGAAGTTTAATTTACGAGCACTTTGCATTTGCTAAGTGGATTACGTAGTAATTAAGGTACTAATGTTTCGTGAATTGAAGTTAAAGTTATTTTTTTTTCTAAATAAAGATTTCTAAAATAAAATATAACGTAACGCCAATTTGCTGCCATGGGCGCAGAAATATTTTCAAACCAGTAATAATAGATTATTCTTTTCTGTATCTCCCCTCTCCGTTTCTTTCCATTCTACATTCTGATATTCTTTACTACTGCTGATGAAAACATTTTAAACTTTCCTTTTTCGTCATCGACTTACAAGGAATGGATGTAAGGCTTGTTCCCTGTCCTAAGGAACCGTATGAATCAATCGATTTTAGTTACACGCAGTACCTACAAATGTCAGAGGGATAGGTGATCAATCCATCGTCTCAGGTCGCATCCCCCCTATTCACCTAATTTCGCTTCCCCGGATTACCATCTGTACTGGAAACTCAAACACTTTCTGGCTGGACACACATTTAAGTCAAATGAAGAGCTCGTACAGAAGCTAAACGAATATTCTGAGGGTCTTCAAGAAACTCATTTACATGGAATCACGCACATGGAGAAACGTTGGAGCAAGTGCGTTAAACTTCAATGGGACTGTGTCGAAAAATAAAATACGTTTCAAGAATGAACTTGTAAAAAGATTTGTACTAGGTGAGTGATACAATTAAAGGCATTTGCTCATATGGTCGACAAAGGCATGCTCGTTGATCCTCATAATTACAAATTATGAGGCGTGATCAACTGAAACCCGGTCCCCGTTTCGCGTTACCATTCACTGATGCAGGAGTGAGGAAAGAGGCAACCGTATACTTCAGTAGGAGAGCCAGTTGTGCGGACCTTCTATGCCCTGGGCAGCTGATGAAGCATAAGGATCGGCGCAGAGCTAACGATCACTTGATGTGTCATATGGCACAGTTCAGAAGATTGCGAAGAAGAAATTGTTATATGGAAATTTCCTTCTCAATGGGTTCCGTAAATACGGAGACGCATAAGAAACAGTGATTGTGTTTGTGTCTGCAATGCCTATGCCGGTACGAGGATGGAGGATGGTGACGACTTCTTCCTTGGCTGAGTGACCCTAAAACCCCTGGCGACTTTCATTTGATCGGACCTCTCAAGAAACAGCCGAAGATCAACGTTTCTACATGATGAAGCCCGGACTGCAGTTGCGGAACTGGTTCGCGCAACAACCACGCTTGGTGAAGAAGTTGTAGAGAGTCTCAATGTCCAGGTCGAATTCTTCACCTAAGACAGTACCTAATTTTTTTGCCTTACACATGGCTGCTTTCTGTTTGTATTTAGTTTGTAGTTCATTGTACTGGTTTATGTGAATAAAAGAACCCGGGCGGTTTTCAGTTGATCAATCTTCGTACAATTAATGTTTAAGAAAGTTACCTACCTCTAAATGTGCTATAGGTGAGAATGTCATATACAATGTGTATGTGTACCTACTATACCTACTGATAGTTGGCTCAACATTTTTACGTAAAGTTCCCACGTTAAACAAAAATGCACATTCCGCAAAAACTCAAGTTTAACATCGTCCAAAGACTCAGTTAACTGCTCAGCAAGAAAAATAGCCAGTTATGGGCCACTTTTTAAAGACACCCCTTGTCTTTCCAATCTCCTCTCTAACGCTTCTCTTTTAGCGTTTATACACAAATGTTAAGGGCTTCAACCATGACCAGAATTTTAGCTCTGAATGTTTATTGATATCTGAATGGATTTTATGAGCTCTAATAACTTTAAAACCCTGTTGTAAAGGTTAACGCAGTGATACGTGAAAAAGTGTTTCCAAAATTAATGTATTTTTACTGTAATATAGTATTGTTGATTTGTTTATTTACGGACGCTCTTTAACATCTCAGGTCATCAGCGTCCCATTCTATTCAAGGCGTGAAACGGCCGACAAATTTTCCACAGAGGTCTCTCCTTTCAGGCTTGAGGTTCTTTTTCGCGCCGTAAATGTACGACACGGGACCTACGGCTTTACTTCCCTTCCGAAGGAAGCCATACTTAGGTTTTTACGCCCGAAAAAACCCATCGATCCTGGCCGGATTCGAACCCTAGTATAGTATGAGAATTGGAACAAGATCCATTGCTTCAAGACCTGAGCGACTGCAGTGCGAGCGCTGGGCTACCTATGAACAAAATAAAACTCAATTCATGACAAATAGACAGCCATTACCAACAAGAGTCAACGAAGTGATAATGTCAACAAGCTAGTTTCCAGCAGGAGAAGGAACTGAAAGAAGAATAACTCTGGTATAGAAAAGCTTCTGGTCCCTGAAATTCATTCTTACGTGTCAAAAGTAGAGCCGAAATATTACATTCGAAGCACTGGAGTCTTCTGCCTTCCCGAAGCTACTGTTTCGATGCCTAACATGGTGCCTGGCTGAAAAACAAAAGAAAAATATCCAAATCTGACGAAGGAAGATGAAGAGAATGACTCTAAAAATCTCACTCAGATACAAAACTTCAAACGCCAGAGTAAGACAATTGGCGAACGGAGGGGATGTGGCACAACGTACTACCAGCCGTGCTCAGATGACAAGACTCCGGAGCAGCAGATGGGCGAGGATTTCTACCACGTGGGGATCCTGGTATCGGCAAGAGATACCGAGGTAGAAGGCATCAAGGTGGGCAGATCTCTCTGTGAAGACAGTCCGAATGCACTGGTCCGTAGTAGCAAGGTATCGGAGAGAATGATACTTCACAAGCTTCTGGGAGATTAGAACAGAGAAAGCTAAACAGTGTATGTTATTAATCAAGAGCATCTAGTTCACCACATGAGTTACTAATGAGCTCATCCTTTGTTCACGGGACATAGTTTATTTACAGTATGAGAAAATGATCGCCTCTTGGATCTTCAGTGTTACAGCTGATGGCCTAAAGGCACCAAGTTGGATCTCTGGTGTCTGTAGGGATTTTCTAAGTTTGAGAGGTTTGGAATGGGAACAATTGGGAAGCTGTCTGATAGAGAGGTGGCGGGGTATCGGCATGTTGATCACATACTCCCTATAATCGTCTCAAGACAGAGAGAACGCAGCGGTCGCTGTGGCAGGCCAAGGCCCGAATATCGTGCTGTCGAGCATAAAGATGGTGGAGTATGAAAAAGTGTCTACCATAGCTCTGCAGTGAGCTCATAGAACCACAAGCATGCACCTCAAACTTAAGAAAATGTTTAGAAGGTCTGAGTTACTGATAAATAATGTTCTTGATTTTAATGTAAACAAATTTCACACTTTATTACATGTTCTCCCCCTTAAAACCAAATCCTAATCAATTTCTAAGTAATATTTTTAGTTACTTTTTTTTCATAATTTATAAAAGAAAGAATTGTTTTCAGTTCTATTAACGACACAAAATGGTGTTCGTAATTTCCTATTAACGTACGGTCAATCTATCTACATATGCATCCTCTCGTGAGTTTTTTTTTTTAATCAGTTGTAGCATTATATAAGTATAATGCTTTGGTAGTTTAAATATACCATAAAATAAAAATATTTGCATTTCAGATTATATTTATAATTAATGTGATAATAGTCTTTAAATTATATAATCTTATTATCCAACATATCTGAAATATTCATTTGAAACAAAAACTGTGCGATCATATTGCACAATTTATACTTATTTGGTATAATATTTAGCTTTCAATAACTAAGCTCCCAGAGGCAGATACTTAAAACAAGAGATTATGCAGACTATTACCTCGCATTTCATAAAATAATAATTACATTTTTCCTTTAAGAATGAGCCTCAAATTTAGTCATGCAGTTTTATAAAGAGAGCTCTTGAACAAAACATACCCAGAAGTGTTAAATGCGAAATAAGAATAAGAAAAGGCACCAGTAGAAAAGAGTAACAAGATTGATTCTTGTCAGTTTGCGCAGAGGACGAGAAGATGTACTCATAATTGCTGGTTCGCGTGATCCAAGGGTCTGAATGTTGCCTCCTCCCATAGAGACTTTGACAGCAATGCTCTTTCGTTAGCCTCCTTTCCTAAAGCGTTTTCTTGAGACTGCGTCATACTCAGGCGACAGAAGAAACACGAACTTTAGGAATTTAAACTCGCGAAAATGAACTATAGTAGTATTTCTTTAGGTTTTTGGATTGTTCTTTGTTTATTACATTGCCTTTTTGTTTATTGACATAAAATAATTTAAATAATTTAAAAGTAAGGATATTTTCAATATTTTTAATAATATGTCATTTTTATCATGAAAAAAGGCAAAATATTCTGTTCGATTGCTTCACTTTTAAAATTTCAAGAATTTCTATATTATTAGACTCTATATGGAAATTATATACAATAGAGCTTGAAATTTGCACATTATAAAAGGCAACCTTAGCAAATCCATTTAATGCATTCAATTTAGACAAGTGTTTCTATTGATTATTCAAAATTCGTTCCATTGAAACTCCAAAATTGCAGAAATAATAACTTTTAATATAAAATTGTCTAAATTAATTCCAGAAATTAATTTTGTTGTTCTTATTCTTATTATAATAATTCTTATTATTATCAGTAATATTTATATTTAGTTTTTTTACAAATTTGTGTACTCAAAACTTATTAATACACAAGTAATCAACTCCAGATCTAAAACCTCGCAGCATTTTTTCATAAGCGTGAAAAACTCATAAAATATAGGTTAAATGTTAAATAAGGCGTGAAATAGGTAACTTTTTTCTACAATACAGGTTACATTTTAAAGCGCATCAAAGGGTCAGCTGGAACTTTTGTGATTTTCCAAATGCCTTTGTGTTGAAGCATGAATGTAATATAATGAACAGAACAATATAAATTATTATAATAGTGATAACAATATAGAAGAAAAAGAAGGAAAGAAAATAGTTCATTTCATTAGTAGATATTTATTGAAACTCAAATGTTTTTAAGATGAATGTAATAGATTTGCTGGTCATAAACTTAAAATGATTACATTAAAATTTAAGTACAATGGACAATAGAAACTTCGGGACATTTTTCATTTTGTGCCAGAGTAAAGCTGGCTAACCATTTTCTTATTGCTAAAAATAGAATTAATTAAAAAGGAAAGCTTTCAGAATTCATCATTCTGAAGGACCGTTTTAAATATGAAATAATATGTTTATTTGTAACGCTAAAGATTTCAGTATATTCAATGTTCCACTTTTTATATTTTGTATGTTTCATAACAGTTCTTGCTATTCATTTAACATTTATTTTAAACATCCCACGCTCAGTAACCCAAGGGGTATAAGCAGAAAAATACTTTGCATACAAGAATGTCTCAAAATGGCCAAAATGTGGAAAATAAATTCTCCGTTACTTGAAACGTATTAAAGATTGTGTTTGCACATTTCTCAGTGAGTAAATAAATAATTCATTAGTATTATAACATCGATAATAAATGTAAAGCAATATATTTGAATATTTCCAAAACTAGTCATTTTTCAAAATATAACCCTGATATGCATGACAGCGCCCTTCTAGTAATAGAGCTATTTGAGAAAAAGGAAATCACATTATTATAAGCAAATATTTTATTATCAAGCTTAAAAATTTTAAATGCGCAAAAATTTATTTCGAAAATTTTAAACTATTGTTTCTTTAGGAAGTATGGAGTCTTCGTTATACAACCTGAAGAGGAAATATGGTAGCCTGTTGGGAATATAATTAACAATAATTTAGGATTTTTTGGTACCAGTGAGGCCCTTTTATTGCAGAAAATATCCAGTAACGGGAGCAAAACTTTCATTTACCCCTGCTTAGATATCTTTACGATTATGAATTGACCTTCTCGTATACTTCTCTAAAAACTACTGAATAATTATTTGCATATAAAAAACTACGTTTATAAAATAAACAAAGAATCTGATAATTTATTTACCCCTACTCAATGTCTTTATCATTAATATATCTGAACAATAACATGGTGAATTCTGGTGGCGTACGCCCGCAGCTAATGCATTTTTCTTTTCCTCTGAAATGAGACACTCTAGCGCATACATGTAGCCCAAGAAAATACTCGATTCCCACGAATTTCTTCAGTGCGAAAAAAACTGAAATTGAAGGCCTGCTATCTCTAACGATAAGAAGCAAAGAAAATCTGGCTTGGATATTTCTTGTATTTAAGAACCCTCATTCAAATTTGTCGTGTTTAAAATGTCATGGTAACACCACGAGCACCCTTAACTTTTACAAACGCGCAAAAACTATATGTTGTTTATGAGAGTACAGCATAATAGCTTTATTCAAAATAAGAGGCAATCTTGTCCCATCAATTTATATAATTATTATATAATCGTGAAAAAAAACACTTTCTTCTCTTCGTGAGCAAAGAAAAAACTATATTTTCTCTTCACTTTTCCTAGGAGTGAAGAATAGGGGAAATAAATTAAGAAAGAGAGAACAAGAGAAAAGCGGATGGTAATGAATGCCTTTTTCCTTTCTTTTTTCTTTCCCTTTTATTTCATTTTTCAATATGTTAGTCTCTATCTCTTTTTTAAAAAAAATCTCCTATTACTCTCCTTTCAGGTAAACTAAAACTATTTTTTAAATTAATTTTGGTCCTTGTTCCGCCTTTAGTTCTTTCCATTCCAAATTCATTATTCATATGGTCAGCACTATTATTACATTAAACTAATGGCTATGTATGTCTCAGAAAGCCTTTATTTATATTTTAGTTGTGCACTTTGCATAAGTTTGAAATTCTGTCCTACTGTACAAAGTTAGAATTTTCTTCATAGTTAGAGCGCCAATGATAGTTTAATGCTCATAAGGGGCTAGAAATGCGCATCAGGAGGGAGATACATTTCTTTTTACGGTTGTATTATGTTTTTTAAGGGATCGGCATATGAAAGGTTTAGATCAGTGTGATTAAATTGTTTTTCAGTAATGGGCTCAATTTTTTACCAAAAATATATCTAAGTGCATCTTTACATTTTTAAATTAAACTTGTTATTATCATAAAATATTACTACTATAGGCAAAATATAATCAATAAGTTATTATAAATTTATATCATATAATTATGGTAAGTAGGTATATATAGGACACATTTCTCGCTATAACTCTGATTAATGCAGAGCAAGCCAAGTGTAACAGATCTATGTTCACACAGGCTGTAAGAATTCGCCACTGCCACATGCTAAACAACTGAAGATAGAGTGAAAGAAGTGGGAAATACGAGAGTAGTTCCAAAGTTTCCGGCCCAACCAATTTCTAGATATGATAAAGACAAAAATTATTTTTACTTTTCAATATAATTAACCTTAATTGCAATACACTTCTCACATCTTTGAATTAATATTTCAATTCCCCTCCAAATAGTCAGAAGTCTTGTCTGCAAAATGAACGTATACAGAATCCAGTATTCCTTCCTCGAAGGTACTTCTTGAGTTTTGATAAGAAAAAATGTTCATAGGTAGCTAGATCTGGCCTTTGATTGGATGAAGCCACATTTCTTTACAGCTTCCTTTGCAACAAGAGCTGTGTGCACATGCGCGTTGTGTGAACAAGGCAGACACCACCATTCAGTTTTCCCCGCCTTTTCTCTTTGATGGAAGCGGGTAGTCTGTGCAGTAGGCCAGCATAGTACTCCCCATTCACTGTGGTGTTCCTCTCCTTGAAGACAGTGAAGAGTATTCTTTCACAATTCCAAAAGATTGTACCATGATCTTTTTGGTTGATTGAGTGACCTTGGCCTTTTGAGGCGGTGCTTCGCCAGATTCTCTTTATGAACAAGGGATCTTAGTAGAGGACCATAGTTTCATCTCCTGTAACAATGGTTTGCATAACTTTTCTCTCGTTGCCAGGCAGAGCTCCAAAAATACCTGACAACAGCTGACTCTTTGCTGCTTTTGGACTGAGGAAAGAAGTCTAGGCACTCATCTTGCGCTAACCTTATTCATGTTTAAATGTTCATGAATAATTTGAAGGGCTGTTGTTTTAGAAAGGCCCAACCTTGCTGCTATTTCTGTAACTTTGAGCAGCCGGTCTTCCATAATTTCTTCTTCCACAAGAGCGATGTTTTCAGAAGTGAGCCCTCCAAGGGTCGACCTGCATGCTCTTTATCTTCAATGTTTTCTAAACCCATTCGAAAACGTTTGACCCATTCTTTTACTGTAGAATATGAGGGGGAAGCGTCCTCAAATACACCGTCAAATCGGTGTTTAATTTCATTTGGAGTAAGTGCTTCTTTGGTGAAGAACTTAATAACAGCTCGATACTCCATTTTGAACATGTCATAATCTTCTACCAATAGCTTTCTTTATGCAAATGTATCTGAACAACTGAAGTTACAACTGCAATTATTTACTTAACAGATAATGACACCAGATAAGACTTTTGTGAAGACGATAATGCAAGCCCGGGAATTTAGCTGCAATTCCTATTCATGAATTGTCAAGCTTGCACTGCAGTTGTTCTGTTGTTCATAAAATGCAAAACTTCGCAGTTTTCTTTGAATCTGAAAGAATGGAGTCAGAAGGGACAGAGCTAGGGATCTGACCAGCCCTTTTGTTTCTCACTCAATTCTTCAACTTACTACCTAGCTGCAAGGTTTGATTATAAAATTTGTTTTTATTTTTTATGCACTTAAGAAACGAGTACCGGGGATCGCCTCTTGGACCACAGTGGTGTGAACAGTAACAATGCTTTGTTCTAACGATTTGACTATAAGTCTACACTTGTGAATCATGCAAATAATACGATCACAGAATGTCAGATATTATGTATGATAAATAATGCATGACTAAAAAAGGAATAATTTTATTTATATTTTCATCCTAATTTTTTAAAATTTTGAGCTTATTTGAATTCCAGGACAAAATGCGTCACATTCTGATGAAATTAAATTTGTAAAATGTCATTATGTACACTTTTGAAGACTTAATATTTTTTTGATTCGTTTTATTTACAGACGCTCTTTAACCTCTCAGGTCATTAGCATTCCATTCAATTCAGGGCGTGAAACGGCCGATAAATTTTGCTCAAAGGCCTCTTTTTTCAGACTTGAGGTTCTTTAGTGTGCCGTAAATGTACGACACGGGACCCACGGCTTTACTTCCCTTCCGAAGGAAGCCATACTTAGGATTTTTATGCCCGAAAAAATCCATCGGCCGGAATTGAACCCGCTATCTTGAGTTTAGAAGGCAAGTATGGTTACCACTACACCACTAGGACCGATGAAGACTTAATATGAAAACCACTTTCAGTTCTATTCACTTAATCTAACACTATAATTTAAAGAAATGAGAAATGTTTCAGAATTCGTTAAAGACAAGGGGTTTTGTTCTATAGAAGAATAGAGCAAAAAATGCTTTGCAAAAATGGAATGGGAAAGTTTACATAAAAATGGAAAACAATATGAACAAACGAAAGATTGTAACTATGCAGGTGTTGCTAAATAAGTGCATAATGCCTCGATTTAGCGGAATTGAAGCGAACATCTTCAGACCCATTTGTCTTTAATTTTTTGGTTGAGTTTCGCCCTTGCCAGAAATTACCTTAACTCGAGAAGACTACGAAACATAAATCTATTCTTGAGTGTTTCAGAGAAATTTCTTATTAAATTTATATTTCAGTGACTTTCATAACTTATTTGAATAATGTTTCTAAATGTTTTGCAGTGTACATGAGTGCTGGTAACAAAACAAGTTAATAATGAATGAATATTAGCACTCTATGTTTGGGCTGTGTAATTAAACGCTAAATGAATTTAGCAAAAGTTGCGTTTGTAAGTATCACTGAGCCACTAAGTTTTTACAACAGGATGCTCCTGGTTATTTTTTTTATCGTTTCTGCAGTGAAAGGGCCACACTGACGATACTACAACATCCTAAATATGTGCTAATTCCCAGCATACCCAACAAGCTACCATATTCCCTCAAGCAATAACGTCTTATTCGTCGCTGACTTCAGAATGTGTTAAGAAGGCAATGCTTTGGTATCAGCACGGAAAGACATTTCCTGTATGAAACAATACGAAACATTAATGAATTCTTATAAACTGCACATAGTAAGATTATGTCAAAAAAGAAAATAGAAGAAATTTTCTATAAGTGTAGAATGCTAAGATAATTTTTATAGCTAGATAGCTTTGTGATGAATGAAACAAACCGCTGTATACAAACACTGCGTGTATATTTTCCTTGTGAAAAAATAATTTTGACTTGTGCTACCTTCATTTATATTGATAAATTGCGTTATTATTTATATGTACAAAGTTAGTATCGCCTGATTGCAGTAATGTGGAATTATAGCTGCAAACTTTCTATAGTTTTGATTTAAAAAAGTTTCAACAATAATTATGGCTGCAGTCTTCTACTTACAATAGTTGTTTTTTGACACGCTGTTTCCAAAGAATTTAACCAAATGTCTTCAATTCATCTCAAATAAGGAAAGTTTGTCCTGTCTGTTTTGCTGACATTAGCATTTTCCTCTTATCGTCTATGTCTGTGTGAAACATTTTGAAGCAATTTCCTAAGTATGAGAATGAGAAATACATTTATTTCATGGTCATGTGGTATATGACGGTATTCTTTATTGTTGTATCTGTTTGAAAGTGCAACCAATGCACAACTGTTTGTGTTCAAACAAAAAATTAAGGCACTAATTTTATTTTCTTGGTTTTTGTTTTGGAGATGTTTTCCCAGATCTACCAGAACTGTCGGCTTTATAAATAGCAACATACTTCTCTATGGCGTAACAGTGCGATGCAGGACCTTGAGCTGCCGCACAACCTCTGCGCCCTCTATTTCCGTCTTGCAACATCATTGATAGAGGAAAGTATTGCAGGGACATGTGATGAACGTGCTAACATTCCGACGGTCTCCTATCGCACGGCTTTCGAAATCTAAGTGCGTCATCTTTCTTATTAGGCAGCACCTCAATTTTCCTAATAAGGCTGGGTGAACCTTGTTCCAGATCTCATAACTTATAAATTTCCTAAGCAGGTGCAGGGGATGAGACCTTCCGACCAACAGTCAGAAACGTTAATAGCTAGACCAAGGGGGCAGTGAAATACCAACATTATATTTGCAATTTTTACTGACAGAGTTTTGCGTCTTCAGCGATTTATTTAAATTTTAGTGCTGTACCCTGCAAAATTAAAACGTTCGGGTCTACATAATTTATCTTTACCATGTTCTAGAATATAATTAAATGTATATCATTAGAAGTAAAAACAATTAAATAAACATATTCTCCGCCTTATTGAATTCTGGTTTGTGCTTACCCTGAAAAATGCTTGAAGATTCGCTTTTTGATTTGAAATGTATTAATAGTATTTATTAAAAGGATATTTTAAAATTAATCTTACTTCAATAATATGCAAGTTAAAATAAATGCAAGGAAGTCGCAAGAGGTTATCATACGTTTGTCTTTTACTTTCACTACAAAGAATATTTAACAGTTTTTGCAGTGATGTTAAAATGGTCAGCATCATTCTTTTACATAAGTTTTTAAATCTATAAATCAAGTAATATAGTGAAGAGTATGTATTAAATTAACATTGTATATGAGGATATATTTTTGTACTGTACAGTAAATAATTCATTAATACATTAATTAGATAACATTGATTTTTTTTATCTGGGTCAATAAAGCTTTCAACTATTTTCGTAATGCAGGTAATATCATTGTACCATTTCAGATTAAAATCGCTTTTTAAGTTGCTGGATGCCACATACAGCGGCCTAACCACGGCGAACTAGCCTCGAGCTTGCATACTACCAAGGCCACGGGGATCGGTTTTTCGTGAACCATCCGTTAGATTAAAAGGCCTAATCCTTAAGTTGTTTACAGCTATAACATTTATAATACATACATAAATTGTCTCTAGTGTTTATTTCACAACAGAGCAACAAATGTTATACAATTGCAAAAACTGTACTTTTTGCGAATACTACAATAGTAATTATTAATAATCAATATTATTGCTTTTATATTTCAGTTTTTGAGGATCAGGGTGGGTTTAAAGCGCTCCAGCTTTTCTGAGGTAAGGAAGAGCAATGCAACGCAACGTCCGAACAGTAGGCTATTAAAAGCCCTATAGGCTCCCAGCCTCGTCGCAGAAGATATGTCCAAGAAGAGACCCCGCCCTGATCCTGAGTTCCCACAATGGCAAAGATCCTCCGCTCTTCCTTCTTGTCTTATTTTTCCCTTGTTTTCTCTGTATCATCGCCCTGCACGAAACTTTGCTTCAGGGTCAAACCACCTACAGTGCTGCCGTCGCAGTATTAGTCTTGTTCTGGAGTAATTAAAAACTGTGGGACGCTATTGCGACCATATTATCTTGCTACGGACATCACATATATTATATACCTCCACAACAAATCCCATTATCAACATCATCGGCACTGGACCTTTATGGCCAGTTTCGTGACTTGGTACTCCCAACATTTTCTTTTTGTGTATGAGAGCTCATGAAGCTTTTCTTTTCCTTTGCTTCTCTTTTCGCTTTTCATTTACTTCTTTTATCCTATCTAGTCTTATTTTTATATTACATTCAAATACTTCAATATTATTATACTTTAACTGAATCAACGCTATTTTCTGAGTCTATATTGAGGTTTCCCCAGAGCTTCTACTCCCACAAGCCTATGTACCTGATCATATATACAAATAATTGCACTGCGCTTTCATCCAATTATCTACCCTTTCTTTCTAAAAAAAAAAATTAATTCAATTAATTTTGTAACAAATTATACACATTTTCATTTTTTTTTTTTTTTTCATTTTTCATTTCTATAATATTCTTAGAAGGATGCTTAGGAAAAATAAACAACAATGCAGTAAAAATATAGGAAAAAACTACTTTATGACTGACGATTCACATTGATGCCTGTACTGGCAAGCTTGTAAGTTTAGCTGATGATCCTTTTTTCGTTGTGACAATGATCAACAGTCACAGTTTGAAATAAGACTCATTACTTAATCCAGACATTGAAGTTTTGCTTTTGGATGACAGTGAACAGCTCAGTCGCACGCCCGCTTTCAGTCGAACGACGTTGTGTCAAATGTTGAAGATGATGAGCGTAACGAGGTGAGCAGTGAGCGGATGAAAACCAGAGAAAACCTCCCCGGAAGCCGTTTCGTTCAATTCACCAGAAATTCCTCTTAACGATAGTTGGAACTGACTGCTTCAGTGGGAGGCAAGGGTCTGACCTCTCGGTTCTGATAACTCGCAATTTAATTCAGTAAGACATTTCGGCCAGATATTCTAGATATGTCATTGTTTCGAAGAATGCACAAACCATATGGAGTTTGCAATAGAGTACTAAATCCCTTTAAAGATAGGACCTCTTGCAGAACGGGAAGCAGCCATTCCTGATAAGATCCTTCTACTTTTGTCTTAATTTTGCTCTCGTTAATCAGTGATGCCGAAGTTCTTCTCCAGTACTGATTAACACTTTTTATTTATTTCTCAGTATTTGAAGCCTTTTCTTGCGTTCTATGATAGTACTAGATTGCTTCATCTTGTACAATTTATTCCCATAATATACCCGTAACAATTTGTGAAAATACATTTCCCTCCTTATACAATTGTCACAAAACATTTAAATATTTTACTTTTCTATATTTCATTCGCATCTTGCCTTTCTGATACGATCTTGTGTCTTGTTTGAGACAAAGTTCAACCACATATTCTCACTACAGAAGGGAATCATTGGAAACCTCAAAAACATTGAGAAACGTGTAGGCAGATCTTATATGTATTTCCTTGTCAGTAGGGAGGCGTGACTCTTTGTATTAGAAATGGAATGTCACAATTAATGCAAAATTTAATTTATGTTAAATGTACTACGAAAATGGATCTGTAATGCTATTATAAAATGTTTTCATGGCATTATTGATAATGTAAGTGATAATTAAATTAAATTACCTAAATATGAAAAAAAAAATTAAAGTTAAATGACTCATCTTTAAATCCGTACCTATATAAGCTCAATGGTCCGGTCCTTTTTCTAAGCATATACCCAAATACTCTTAAATTCTTGACGCTTTTCTGAACTTTTTATCGTACCTTGCTCTATAATCTTCGTTAAGATACCGAGCCGTTCCACTGCAGTTGACAATTAAGTAGAAATAAAGCGAAACCAGCTATAAATGAAGAGCTACCAACCTACTGTAGGATCCATGGTCCAGCGAAAAGTAAAATATCTACAATTAAGAGAGTTTAAAAAAACATTTTAAATATAAGTAATAGTAAATAGCGTTTACCATTACAATATAATTAGTACGTCATTCTATATTAAAACAATGCAAATAAAATTAATGCTATATTTAAACTGATATCGTCTGCATTTCGGTCCTTCTGATATGCTTCAGATTATACCAAATTGAGGGCACACATAATCAAGCCTTGTTTAAGAAAATTTCATGAAAGGTCCTCTTCACCTCCCCCTGAGCAGTGATGTGAAAAGTCACTACTGCGCTTGCGCTAGATAGGTTGAACCTTATGTAGTAGTTCAAACAAAGGTATATTTCAAATCGGCAATAAAAATAAACACATATGCACAAGACAACCCGTTGTTTTTGGGTTGTCTCAGGCTGCAGCATTAAATGGTTGCTTCTTCCTTGATACTTATTAAATGTAATAATGTTTGTTAGTTCCAATAAATGTTTTTATCTAATCAAAAAAGAAACTGCGCACAGCCATTTCCTATAAAGCCAGTTAATTACTTTTGTTTTAGTCATATATAGGAGAATTTGGGAACATGAATGCAGATTATTCTGGTTCAAAATACTTCAACTTCAGCACGTTGATCATATATCTTAAGGAACAAAAAGCATACCTAGCTTTTAAAAGAAATTAAAGGAATTACATATTAATAACACATTTATTTTATTGCCATATAACAAGACTTACACTTGACTATATTGTGAATGTTTTATGCATTCGTTTCCAGTCTATTGTCTGTGCTGATTTATTTTTTTTAATATAGTTAACAGATTTGAAACCATGCCGTAATTGATTTATGTGTTTATTGTCTTGAAAATATCTTTATTTATATATACTTTTTAAATTGACGAAACCAACAAAGTATTTAAAATTGTCACATGGTGAATTAAGACTAATGACGGTTAATGACCGAGTTTAGACACCTAGAATACGATGTCCACAAATTATCTCTTGACATCGATGTCACATGTTATTACTTTCCCTCCCCCCTAAAAAGGTAAATACGAGGCAGACCAGTCAAGAGTTTCGCTTGTTTCCCTGAGAGAGTCAGAAACTTTCTAGCGGAGAATGCCCCAACCGTTTCTCACCTAATTAATTGCCTTCCCTCTCTAGGAGAGTAGCACTTATAGGAATTAATACATTTAATTAAATATTTAAGTAAAATAATTAATTAACAATTTTGCTTTATTTCTCTTGAACTTTAAAGTAAATGCTGAAAGTGGGATTCAGTTTTTCTTCAGACATGTTTTGTACCACTCAAATACGACTCGGTTTCTGTTATTTCACAGATCACTCTCCTGCTTTCACATTTTAGGGTCTTATACCTCCTATGTCTCTATAATCTTCTAGTTTTAGAGTTCCAATAAATAAATTTGCACGTACTGAGACGTGAGGAACATGTTTATCACTTTATGTTGATATTTCTTTTATAAAGATCTCTTCACAGAATGATGGAACCTATTTCTCGGCACTAATTAAACATACGAACTTAGATGATAGCGTAGACCGGAAACATTAATAATATTTATGCACACACTTGTATTTAGACCCCTTTAATCTTTGCTCAGCGGTATGTTAAACCATGATTATAATCTATTTTTTGTAACATCAGTCACTCTTTGCGTTCGTCATTAATGCACTTCCAATTAGCATAAACCCACATTTCTTGCTGACGTGTCGTTGTAGACTATGCTTATCGAATGACTTAACCGTAGCTAAATTTTTGGAGCTGCTAGAGCTCCAGTCCCGAGCGACCACGGAAAGAGGCGAACTCAATCCCGAAAAGGAGAGCGGAGTAGGTATTTTTCTCTATTTGCGTGGCCACTTTTAAAAGTATAAATATTGCATGTATTATTTTTTTTGTTAAAGATAATGTAATCTATACGTTGTCCTCCGTAACTTTTTGGTTGCAATATGTTGCTCCTTATTACAAAACTGAGTTTTTCTCTTTTTACCATGAGTTGTCTTATTGGAATTCGTAGATACACACACTAACCTTAACGTTAACATCGGGTAAATTCTAGAAAACGGTGGACTCAGGGGTTTGCTGCGGCTCGCTACGGCCTGACGGCCTGCGCTCGTCTCCTTTTCTTTAATACAAGTTAATAGAAGTGGGCAAATCACTGTAATTTTACCACGCGTTGTCTTATTGGAATTCACAATTAATTAATATATACACTCACTCTTCAATATAAAGTGACAGGGGCGGGCAAATCACTATAATGGTGGCAAATCTACTTTGATTTCAACAGAAAAAAGTCATAAACATCAATTTACAGCATAGCGTTTGTGTGGGGGGAGGGGGGTTTACAGTGTTAGCGAGTAAAGGGAGGCAAATCTCCTTTAACTCGGGCAAAAAAAAAAAAAAAATGTAAGGGTCCGAAGCCATTACCTTCGCTACTATAGTATGGCGCTCTAACCGTCTGAGAGCATGCCGTTATGCTTAAGAGCCTTATTATCTAACTATACCTTTGAGCACTACCTTCGGCTTTCTCCACTTTCGCTCGGGAGAGGCTCGGGACTGGAGCTCTAGCAGCTCTGAGAATTTCACTAGGGGTAAGGAAAAATACGGAATGTCTCCCGAGGGGCAGAGAGCGGGAGAGGAAATTGAAGTGGGAGACGTTTGGTGCATTCATGACCAGCGCGCTTCTCCCTCTCCCCGTGAAATATGTGTAAGTTTTTCGCTGGTCCGCACTGTATAAGGCTTAAAATGTTGTCTATGTTGCAAATATTTTCTGGGACTTCTTTTTATTCAGTGACTTTAACCAAAGGAAATTGACCAAACTCGTGTTTTAGTTTCACAATATAATGTTGTTCATCATTTTCAAACTTCAAGTGCTACTTATTTCGCATTTCTATTTTGTGTTTCTAATTTTAATTTTCTTGTCTAATGTAAACTATTACAGCGCGGTTTGTAAGACTAGTATAAATACATACAGAAAAATGGAATTATATGAAATGATGTATAGATGAAATTTCTTCTGCTTAGTTTTTTTAATTTTAATTTTATTGAGGTCAATAAAACATAATTTTCAGATATTGTTTATATTGAACTTTAAGATTTAGAAAAAAAAAACACAAAAAAGGCGAAGATTAAAAACAAGAATAACTTTTTCTGTTTGCGAATGAAAAAATAGCAGATTATTTAAATTATTAATATTAATATATTTCATATTATGGCTAGAATTATTCTTCCATCAACTAAGCCTGAATAAGCAATTTTATATAAATACGAAGTGAATATACTTCGTGATTTAGAACCCGTTATTAGGAAAACTACAAGATAAAAGTAAAGAGGCGATAAATGACAACAAAAGTACACGCATAACTTGTGTTCTCATATTAGGAAAGTATTCTCTATGCTGTATCTTGAAACATTCTTCATACTTGAGACTGGCAACATAATATATTAAACTTCAAAGGCCTAAATGTTAATTCCGCAAAGTTCTGCACCGAGGCAGGTGGGCTCAAAGGCCGTAGGGTGAAAACCTGCAAGAAAGACAGACCGACACAATGGAGTAGCCAGAAAGATAATGCAAATGGCTGCGGCACGAAGTGGTGCAATGCTGGAACCTGTTTGTCATGACGCCGAAACGTAAAGTAACAAAACGCTCTGTAAATCTCGCCTCATGATCCAAGTTTGTTAGCGATTTAGTCAGCCGCATTAGAAGAATTCGTGTAAGTTCTAATGCTAAGTTCAAATTTAAACCCCAACACCGAAACCTTCCTACCTTTTTAGTTGGCAATACAACTGATGCTATCCTTTCACCTTATGATCCAATTAAAAAGTAGCATCAACAGTTTTTTGTGCTTTGTTTTGGCTGTTGTGCCTCTTTTGCGTCGGAGGTAGTGGCTGCTTGCGCTAAAGGGCACAAGGGCACAGGTTCTCCCTTTAATTTTGAGCCATAAATACCTTTCAGTAATTTTTGCATTACTTGTCAGCTCTCAGTATATTTCATAGACGCAAACGCTGATTGTATCAGCACCTGCACTACAGCATACAAGAGAGTTGCGTGGTTTAAATGTTGCTGCGAATGCAGAAAACGTGGTGTCTGTTATATGTGAAGAGAGCGGGCTAGGGCACATTCTGCTTGTGCCCAGGCTTAGCAGGACAGAATGCTTTGATTTAAAAGGAGTTGTTATTACGATGGTGGGCAAAGGGATGAGAGGGGTATCACAATGATGCTTCACGAAAGGCACGCAGAATCTGTGAACTATCAATGCACATGCGTACTGAGTCTGTCCTCCCTATCGCCATGTGCAGCATTCCTAAGCGATTTGTCGTGAGGTTAAAGTTATTACTTCCCACCGGCTGCTTGCTCTTTTGTGTCAATGGTCTAAACTGTAAGAAATTCTTCCACTATAAAGGCAACTCAACTAATAACATTATGTTTTAAAAAGAACCACCATTATCATAAATAAGAGTAAATTGGTGAATAATGAGAGGAGTCTTATAAGATTAAGTCCACAATTTTAGCAAATCTGCCCATTGCAGATTTATTGAACATTTTAATATATAGCGAAGGAAAAAATATGCTTCCTAGATATTTATATTTATTACTGACATCAGTTCTTGTTTGTGAACAATAATACGCAACGAAACTGTTATCAAAGACATGAAATGCGTGAGAAACTAAAGCGAAGGAGAATTAAATGATATTTTGTTATATTTTCGAAAATATGAGTAATTTTTTTCCCTGGCAGTATATTATTGCAGACAAATGTGTAAATTCATGATCGTGGATTCCATGCAATGTTATTTTTAGAAGTTGTGCACCACCAACTAAAATGTGCATGAGCCACCACTGGTCGGAGGCAAAATACTCTTAAAGAAGGCACATATTTTAATGACTCGAAGTTTTTTCCTACTTAAAATCATTCACTGTCGAACGTTTGTTCTTTATTATGCTTACATTTCTATACAGCAATTTAATTACGGCTATAAGTAGTTCTAGAAAAAAACAATTAATCATTATGTGCACTTATATACGTTTACTAGGTGTAATTGAAAACTTTACATCAGCTATTATGAAGTGGTGGTTGTTGCAACGTCGCAAACGCAGCAAATGGTCCGGTATATCTGCTTGACCTCTTAGAGGAATTATTAGTATATAAAAAAATAATTTTATAAACAAAATACCTATAAGAGAACCTTAAAATTGAAGTATATTATGAAAAAATTGAAATTTTTTGCTTCAAGAGAACTACTATACATTATGATACGACATTTTGTGAACCCTCCACACACATTAACATTAGCAAGTCGTTCTTTTGTTTTCTTCATACTTGCACTAGCAGCTTGTTACTACTAACATGGAAAATAGTAATGCGTGCGGTGCCTGAGGTAATACTGGACAGGAAGATTCAATGTCCATTTCAGGTCACATGCTTTCTTGTCTGCCAGGATGGAATTCTTTTCTTCCTTTTTTGATATGACTTCGTGTATTAACAAGCTGAATCGAAACGATATTGAGGGGGCTTGAATTCCAAACCAGGAGTTGATGTGCTCTTTTCTTACGGTTTGGGTGGTCTGGGTGGTTCCAATGTTTCATTGTTACAATGGATATGCAGTTAGTGGGCCTTCGACCTAGCATAATGGATATCGAAGATGTTGTTAACTACGGTAAAAGTCGAATATCAAAAAGTTTACTACATAAACATTACATTAACATAAAAGTAAACAAAAGAATGCAAGCAGTTTGCATACGTATGTTATTTTAAAATTTCGTATTTTAGCAAATGATGGTTTACCCTTTGAGCTCTTATCATGAAATGATGAGAAATGTAAAGATTTACAGTTCAATTTGCACAAAAGTATTAAAAAGATTTATTTTAATTAATAAAATGTCTTATTTTTGTTACTTTATATATTTTTATTTAGTAATATATTTTGACCAAAATTAAAGAAAAAACATAATGTATCACTAATTGATTCTAAGTTAACAAAAACACCACATTACAATTTTATAATAAAAGTTATGAATAAAAATTGTTGCTAATTTAAGTTATTGCATCAATACTTAAAACTTACTTGTTATACGTTTGATAGTTCTGGACATTCAAAACGAATTTAAAAAATATATTTATTTTAAAAATCATCAGTAAAATAATTATAATTTATGCTGTACAATTCCAAGCCGGCAGACGCCACGGGTGGCCGAGGTCGTCAAGGCACGGACTCGTGAGCGGGAGGTCTGGGTTCCAATACCGCCAGGACCGTCCTCCCTGACTGAGCTTTTTTCCAGGTTTTCCTCAGTTCTCATCTCATAAATAGCAAATGCCGGGGAGGTACCTAAACTTAGGCCTGGAACGATTCCTTCCTTTAAAATAAATCCTTTACCAACATATCATTTCATCTCATGTATCATCAGTGTCCATCGCCTGTGGTGCCTCTGTAGCAAAAACGGGCGTTAAACATTATTCATTTATTCGTAGCAGTCTGCAAACCTATAAATAGAAAAAAAATGTTTTTATCAAAATTATGACAAATTATCAGGGTCCTTGCCAAGGACATTTCTTACCAAAGCTCAAAATGTAAATGTAAATATTTTGAATCAAAGATTTATCGTTCTCGGACCTTTGACAATGATATACAGGGCGTTTTAAAATTAAGCACAAATTGGTCTCTTGGCAATTAAAGGATCCGTAGGATTCCTTAGGATTCATGGTCTTCATGGTCATAGTAACGGGAAATATTCTGTGCACATATTCTGCGCAGAAGAGGCTCTCCATCGTCGCGCCAGTTGCAACCCAAACATCGATACAAACGTATGAAAAGACCGGTAGTTAGAGTGGAATTTCAAATGATATACAATTTACATGTTAATACCCCAATACAAAACAGTTCTCAAAGAACATTGTTGCAATGTATTTACTATGCAGAACTTTGCATGAATCTTTTGGCGTTCCGAGCCCGATATGTTGGTTGTTCTAGGCATTCTGACCATGTAGACCACCTTACCAGTGTATATCTTTGGAACACTGAAAAGAAATTCCGGCAACTATGAGGTTTCTAAAGCTTAGGTCATTAAGGCGCGGACTCGTGAGCGTGAGGTCTGGGGTTCGATTCCCACAAGAACCGTCCTGCCTGACTTAGGATTTTTCATATTTTCCTCAGTCTTCATAAATGGCAAATGCCGGGGAGGTACCTTAAACTTAGACCTGGAACTTTTCCTTCATTAAAAATGTCCTTTCTCAATTTATCATTTAATTTCATGTATCCTATGTAGTCTCAGGAGTAAATGCGAGTGTTTAACACTATTCAAAAATGATGATGGGTACATTAGAGTCTCCCAACCAACACGAATAAATGCATTTACGATCCCCCTTAACATTGTCATTCAAAAGAATAATAAATTTGCAGGCTCCTGAATTTTTAGCGTTTCATAGAAATGTTTCAGCCCGTTAGAGTACACATTGACGTTGGTTATTTGGACATCTGCACAGTCCACCAAACACAGAATAGAACTTTCTTTTAGTGTAGTTGTGGTTTCAGTTGTTTCGAACCAGATTCATGGGCTGTCAACTAGTGCTGTAGTATCCATTTTCATCGCATGTCACCAGCCTATCATCTGTTGACGTGACAACGATGCAAAACAGGTGACAACTCTTGTGGAACTCTGCGACCGAGTTTATAGCTTTTTCCTAGCTGATGAAAACGTTGAAACCCTCACAAGTCTACCTGCTGTTCACCTCAATAGTCGCTAGGAGAGCCTGTTATCCATTGTTTTGGTATTCGAGTCCGTAGCTCATTTCAAGGATTCGTTGCCTTCCTGGAACTTCGCAAACCATCTTTGCATATCCGTTCATTCACAGCATCAGCACCGAAGGCCTGGCAATTTTTCCGCATCGCTGCATTTACATTGTTCCCCAGTTTAAATGCCTGGCGAAATACAAAGCTCTTAGTGTTCATGTTTGACCGCGCTTCTCGGAATAATGACTAACGGCAGGAAAAATGATTGAAATATCACTTAACAGCCTAACTTTCGGCAACAATTAGTTCCCGGCTTAAATTTATTTGTTGCGCATTTAATTGTTACCAATGCTTCGTTAAAAATGACAGCTTTTTGGTCAATAATTGTATAATGAGGTTCACCTTTCCAATTAAATTAAAGTCTCAGACACGTAAGAGTAGTTACTTATATGTGACGGTCGTGTAAACAAACTAGTGTTAACATTTTCTACAAATAGATAAAACTGAAATACGAGCTGTATAAAGTACTTCATTTTGAAGGATTAAACTCCAACAGAAATACAAAAGGAGTTAGTTTCCACATTAAAGGATTTACCCCCTTAATTTTCGACGTTTAAAAAGTGAACTGCTTAATTTAAGCGTGATCGTACATCCATTCAAGATGATGAGCACTCGTGATGATGAGCACTCAGGACGTCCCTACGACCGATAAGATGTTAATGACAATCACAATGCCATGCTTAATGATTACCGATTGAAGGTACGCAGGCTGGTTGATATTGCAAAGACCTCGATAGGCCGCGTCTACTGCATTTTACACGAAGGTTTGGGTATGAGAAAGCTCTCTGCTCGACGGGTGCCCCATTTCAATGAACCAAAAACGCAATCGAATGAGCATATCGCAAGAGTGTTTAGACTTTTTTAAACGCAATTCCAGTGAATTTCTCGGACGTTTCATAACAGTAAATGAAACATGGATTCATCACTACACGCTAGAGACAAAGGAACAATGTAAACAGAGGAGGTAACAGGTGAAAGTACACCAATCAAAGGAAAACGGTTCCATCTGCAAGAAAAGTCAGGGCTAAGGATTTCTGGAATTCTCATGGTGTGGTTCTCGTAGACTACATTCAGAAGGACAGAACCATCACCTGGAAGTATTATGCTTCATTACTGAATCAACTGAAGGCAAAACGTCCACACTTTGCGAAAAAGAAAATTCTCTTTCATCAGATATTGGTCTTCACACACGTCAGGGATGGTTGCTGCAAAACTGCATGACTTCCTTCCAAATGATTCCACATTCACCATATTCTGCGCATTTGTTCCCAGTGATTGCTTTTTGTTCCCAAACCTAAAGAAATGGCTGGGTGGACGAAGATTTCCATCAATTTATGAGAATGAAGCTGAGACAAACGCTTTTTTTTTTTCATAGGTGGACAAATCTTATTTTACAGAGAGATTTAAAAAGTTTGGAAGTCATTGGACTAAATGTATTGATTTACAAGGTGACAGTGTTGAAAAAAGGGAGGATGAATTTCTCAATCTTGTTTTCTTGGTCAGGTCAACACTTTTCAGAAAGTTCCTTGCAGAGCATTCTTATGATGGAGAATTTTCTAGTGTTTCATTCCCATCTTTAAATCTCTTGCAATGTACGTTAATAAAGTGATTTACCACTAAATCCAAGATATGTTTTTAGAGTTGTTTCACCCGATTTGGTGATAATAGAATGTACAATAAACAACCTCATATTATACTCCTAGACACAACAACTTTGTTGCTGGTTTTCTTCATTAAACATGTAGTTAATGTTATTTCCTGTTAAAACACAACAGAGGATTTGTTAATTTTTTAAAGAGTTTAACGTGACTATTCGTGACTTATGAATTAGCGACAACGCAAATAAGCTTATGGATCTCAAGTGCTAAAGCTACCTGATATTCCTTCTAATGATTGAGCAAAGGTCCTAAATAAAAACCTGAGCCAAGTATATTTATACAACCAGGATTCGAAGCAGGGCCCATAGCGTGAGAAGCAAGAACCTTATCGCTACAAGTAAAATTTACATTTATGTTTTCCTGTAGATAGTGTTGCCGAGTTATTTAGAAATGAAGGATTAACATTTTGTTAAGCAAAACTGAACAAAACTTCTGGGTTCATTAATATGTATATATTTTTATTGATAAAAAGAAAGCAATTTTCAAAAGTAGAACGACGCCAAAATAATGAAAACGACAGTAGCAAAAGAAGAAACGGTATGTGAAGATACGCCATTTGCATAGGTATTTACAGGCAAGGCAAGTAGCTAGGTGTGATGTTGTATATCTTGGCACGGAGCAGGAAGGTTCCCACTGGGTGGTGCGCAGTGACATGTCAGCAGTTCGTTCGTCTCTTTACAAACACAAGGAATGTGACAAGTCTTGTCGCTTATTTTGGTCACACAATCTAATTTTAATGGAAGCTCCTTGTAGCAACCGCAGAAACATTTTCCAGAGTGTCATGCATCCCTGCAGAGTGTTTTATGGCGTATAATGCATCATTCGCATAAAGAACCAAGAACAAAAAAAAAAAAAAAAAAAAAACCCACAGAAGTGAAGATCTTGTTGCCATCAGCAAAATTTACTTAACTCTTAATGCAAAACAGTACTAAAATTCCAGTGTTAATATTCAGCCAAGAGATAATCCGAACTGTTCTTATAAACAAAACACTTGCATCGTATTTAGTTATATCGTTATCTTAGGAGATTCACATATTCGTGAATAGTGAAGAGAGAAAAAACCGTTTTTTATAATGTTAAACTTTCCCAATGTGAAGCAAACACACCTAGGTTTACTTTAAATGCTGTTTATTTTAAGTTAAGATGCTCAGAAGTCGCATAACTAACTTTTGATGTTTTAAGAGAACGTGAATAATATTTCAAGATGTAATGTGTTCTAATTGAATTGCCAATAAGGATTACAAAGTTCATATTTCATATTTTAAAACATTCAAATAAGAAGAAAATAACACAGCATTTAAACAACTTTGCTGTAATAAGCAATTCTGCCCAGTAAGCGATTTACTTATAAAATATTAATGTTAAAGATATTGGGAAAATAAAACAATTAACCACGTTTTTGTTCAGCTATTAGGAAAAATGTTGGGCAGTTTTAGTGCTTCTGACACCTTCGTGGCTTAATTAGAATGCTGGTCAAAAGATGACTGCAAACGTGGAGTGATGGAAAACATGCAACATTATTATTTGTTTCGCACATGATCCTAAAATGTACAACTCTTGGCTGATAATTTCTGTCTCGAGACTCATAAATTGTCGATGTAATTTATTTATTCTTCATTATTGCTAATATCAAATTTAAACACAAGAAGATGGTGCAACAGTAAGATTCTTTCAGGAAAAAGCAGACTAAGGTTTTCTTGTATGTGAGCTAAATTAGGAAAATGAGATAAAGAAGATGAAGAAAGTGAAGCAAACTTTATAATACGGAAACGAAGCAAGAAAACAAAGAAAAGACAAACATTCTTCTCTTTTTTCTTTATGTTACATTTTTTATTTTTTCTTCTTTTTTTGTTACTCATTTTCTTGAAGAAAGTTTGTATTTCTTCCAGTTTATGTCCCTAGACTGAAATATAATGGATATAGGCAATTCGTTCTTCATTGCAATGTCAGCTGAAAATATCAAGAAAAACAAGTCAATATGATAACAATAAACTTCTTTAAAACAAAAAAGACTAAGTTTTGCCTTATATGTGAGAGAGTTGAGAAGCAAAAGAAGCACTTGATTTCCTAATAAGAAAAGACAGAGAAAAACGCAAACATTTTTTCTGCCTTTTTTGTTTCATTTACCTATTTTTGCTCATTTATTTTATCATTTCTTCTTATTTTCTTAAAGAAACACATATTATTTTCATTTCTGTTACAATTTCTTCCCAAAGAAGAAGATGCATTATTTGAGATATATAGATGAATATATATAGGGGAAGAAAAACTCACCTGAAGTCCTTCAGCATTTATAATTATGGCCACTTGCCTATTCGGAGTAAAAAGAGCCCGTTTATTTGTTCATGTGGTTTATTTACGAACGCTCTGATCTCAGGTTATTAGAGCCTCATTTAATTCAGGCCGATAAATTTTGCGCAGAGACCTCTTCTTTCAGACTTGAAATTCTTTTACGTGCCGTAAATCTATGGCAGGAATCCATGGCTGCACTTCCCTTACGAAGGAAGCCTTACTTACAACTCTTCCATAAGTCGATCCTGGTGGTGTAGTGGTAACCATACTTGCCTTCTAAACCCAAAATTGCTGGTTCAAATCCGGCCAGGGTCGATGGATTTTTTCGGACGTAAAAATTCTAAGCATGGCTTCTTTGGGAAGGGAAGTAAAGCCGTGGGTCCCGTGTCGTGCATTTACGGCACGAAAAAGAACCTCAAGCCTGAAAGAAGAGGCCTCTGAGCAAAATTTGTAGGCCGTTACACGCTCTGAATTGAGCGGTACGCTGATGACCTGCGACGTTAAAGAGTATCCGTAAATAAACAAATCAACCAAATCTTACGCCCGAAAAAATGCATCGACCCTGGCCGAGTTTGAAGCCGCGATCAAAGGAAGCTATGGGGAGGTCATCACCAATCAATTGTTAACAATGTTTAGCGGGTAGTTTTAACCATTACTTATTTACAACATGAATCGATATAGATGTTATTTTACATGTTTTGCATCTTATGGCGTTAAAGTCAATTCCAAATACTCATATATGAATTTTGGAGTTTGAAAGAACATGTACTGTCTGGTTAACTTTTATTTGGCGCGAGATTGAAAGCTTTTCTGCAAATAGATACTTGAAATTCAACTATAGACAACCTCAAGTGTTGTTTCTGTTAGCTGAGGGAAAATGTGTATTTTTGGATGATATCAGTTTTTTTAAAATTAACGGTTGAATGTAAAAGGGACTTGTAATTTCTTTCACGAGATTTCTCAAAGCTACAATGTACGTAAAATGCATGCATTGCCATCAGCGAATTCCTTTTGTCCATGTTTGTTTTTGGAGCTTGGAGTTGGTTAGTTCATTGAGCTAAGGGTGATGCAAGATGTTCCTTGTAAACACAGTAAAGAAGAAGTGTGTTGCACGATAAGAGACCTGTCTTTTACAGTCCTTTTATCACTGTGCAGAATCTACATCGTTATTTCACTGTTCTTCTATGTCCGGTTCCGGGACAAACGGCGCTAATGATCCTGTACTGAAACGACAATTATCTCTGAGGACAATAACAGATATGGTGACATATTGGTATCTTTTTTCTGTAACGTCTCATTTCATATACCTTAGATTTCTAGGAATGAAATTAATTGGGGTGCTCCCTTAAAATGTAGCTTCATTCATTTTTATAATATTTGAATTAAAATGCAGTATTTCACATTAACATATTCTCATAACACGCCTTATGTAAGTTCAAAATCGCGGGTTCAATCTCGGCCAGGGTCAATGGATTTTTTCGAGAGTAAAAATCCTAAGTAAGGTGTCCTTCGGAAGAGAAATAAAGCCGTGGGTCCCGTGTCGTACATTTACAGCACTAAAAGAACTTCAAGCCTTAAAGAAGAGGCCTCTGAGCAAAATTTGTCGGCCGTTTCATGCCTTGAATAGAATGGGACGCTGATGACCTGAAATGTGAAAGAGCGTCCGTAAATAAATCAAACAAAGCAAACTCCTTAAGTAAGGTATTAATCTCTGGAAATAAATGAAAAATCAACCTCTGTATTAATATTGAATATTCATACGAAAATTACTGAAATGTGGTGTAATTAACCTGGACAATTAAGGCCCATAAACAAAGCAAGAAAGAGCTTAATAAAAACATGTTTATGGAAGTTTAATCTTAATAGAATTAATTGAAATATAATAAATATTATACAACGAATAGATTAATAGAAAAATTCTCAGGTCTGTTTTAGATTACAATAATCATTCATCCAGTGCATATTATGATTATTCTAAAATATTTGCCACTTATTTTTAAGAATATTTTTGTTTATATATACATTAGCATTTTTGCCAGCTCTTGCAAACAAACAAGTCAACTTTAATGGCGTTATATATTAAATTGAAACAACGCTGTGCAGTCGTGATTTGTACCTGGCTTAAAATACAGAGCGTGGCTGAGTACTTAGAAAAGCGAGCCATTAGGGCATGTGCAAGTAGTAGCTTGTAGTTAGTTTGAAGGGGACTTCGACAGCTAGTGGTTGTGCATTCATGTGTTACTCGGTGCTTTCATTGTATGTGAATTATGTTCTTCGTTAATTGTGCCACCACTTAAATATAATCTTGAAGAAGGTTATGTACGATACATATGTGTAAATTGATCCTTGCAGAGGAACAGTAAGGTTATTCTCAAGAAAATATCCTTGCCGAAAACTGTTCTCTAACTGTTTAAATGTTTCAATGACAAACTTGCTCCGAGTCGCCATATTCTTATGAAATACAGGAATTTCCTACAGATGCCGGCAATGCATTGTCTCCTAAAGGACATCATTTCCACCATCTCTTATTGTTCAGGGTTTAAATAGAGTATCATTTTAACTTTTTAATAAAGATATAAACCCTAACTTTACCCCAGGCGACTCTAGCTCCCCTTGATTGCGGCGGATGAACTTCACAAGTAAACAGTCATCCTCAGATTGGCCATAACTCAAATAACCTCACTGTATATATTTGGTTCTTGCAGTTCCAGTTCTTCCACTTTTCTTATGCTCTTCTTCCCTTATATCTATTAAGAATAAACAACACTAAAACTAGCATGATGCAGTGACTATGAAAATGTAAAACATTTCATTCCGTATGTATTTGTTTTCTACTGGCTTCTTGTCAACACCATTTTACGAAGAGTGTAGAAACGTTTTGGGGCGTTTCTCATTTGTTGTACGGATCGAACGTTGCTATAAAAATTACATTGTCTCTCTGGAATGCCGCTTGGTTTTTGAACTTGAGAGCCATAGGCCAGTTCTCCTGCTTGGGATTATTATTTTGTTCCTTAAATGCTAATGAAGAAAAACTTTCAGATTAAAAAGAGGTTATTTTTGTGGTGTGTTTATAGCTCGCTAGTACCGCCACCGGTGCCCGAGTTCATTAAGGCGCGGTCTCGTGAGCGGGAAATCTGGTGTTCGATTCCCACCAGGACCGTCCTCCCAGACTGAGATTTCTTCCAGGTTTTCCTCAGTCCTCATAAATGGCAAATGCCAGAAAGGTACCCTAAACTTAGGCATGGGACGTTTCCTTCCATAAAAAACCATAAAATCTTTAAAAAGGATGTTAAACACTATTAAAAAACTCGCTAGCGCTGATGCTAGTGCTGGTTGATTACTTTATTAAGTTCATGAATGTTACTTACATGAGGATTAAACAAACACCCTGTATCATCTAAATCATCAACTATTACTAACGTTTCCCTTTGTCCGCCAGAAATCTTTGGTTTTATTTCCACGCCTGAGATTGTTTTTACTAAATCTCCGCGTTGCTTTTATTAGGTCACACGTTTCAGAGAGGTTGTGTTGCTTCATGAACATCGATGGTTCTTTACTGATATGAAGTACAAGACTAGAAGTTAACTTGTACTTGGTTGCTGTAGACGTGCACTGCTGTCATGAGAGTTATTCCCGCTTCAAGGAAATTATCTAATTTCCTTCACATAGAAACCTGAAGGATTTGACATATCACGGAATACTCAACGTAGCCAAGCACTCACTCGCGACTTCTCTGACATGACATGGCAACAAAACATGCTAACGACACATACATCCAAAAACACTCTAAGACGTTTCATAAAAAAAGCATACTCAGTAAATAGTTGAAAGTTAGAAACGAACAGAAAAAATACAACTGAATTGTTTTAAACTTCTCCAACACAAACCTTCAATCGCATAAACTAAATATAACTAACTGTCGAATTTCATTTGCTTTCTTTTTTTCTTCTTCTTCTTTTCTTTCTTTTTCTTTATTTGATTCACCATTGCTGATTTTCGGAACGAATATTACAGACTATTTCACTTGACATCATCTTCAAATCCACCAAAGAAACCAAACAAAATTTTGAATTTTGACAATCACAGCTAGATTAAGGAGTGAAATTGTCGAAAAAAATTATCAAATCTGTTTTATCACGTGACGTTCATTTTTCATTTGGTCAGTGTAGCCAACTCTATACTCCGCTATATAATTCTTGAACACGCATCATTGACCACTTTTGCTGGAGGCAGTGAGGAGCTATTGATAGGACAGTCGAACAATCATAATGCAAAATGGAAGGTTCTTCAAAGCGTTTTGGTGATGCATCAAATGTGCAAATTAACATTATCCTTAAGAATTCCAAACCACAGAATATAAAGAAAAATAGAGACTCTCTATGTTATCTTTTTTTTTTCTCTCCGTTGGTATTATAAAATAGAAGTGATTATAATAGTCAACAATTGTTCATTTCAATTTCCAGGTTTCGGAATAGAATAGATATTTATAAGTATAACGTTTTATACAAGTGTTAATATCTGTGCATATTCTGCGAATTTCAAATATGTGTCGCTTTTATCCTTATTCTATTCATGAAATAGTTCTAAACTCTAATTTTGCACCTCTCTATTAGCATTACTGACAATCGGCATTCTTCTGTCGCAAGCTTGTTTGAAAAGGTCAAATACAAATGTGCATTATTACACTTTTATAAGTCAAATTTAGAGAAATTATATTTAAATTGTTTTCCTGAAATATTCTTAATAAATATCACTCGATGGTCTAAACTTTCCCGATAAACTCTTGTGTTATTACTTGTGATAGTTTTTATTTTCAGTTTGCTTCGGAACATTTTAATGAAAGGTGTATTTATGTTTTCTGTGTTTTGACCTTATAATATGGTTTCTTACCTTATACCGCGTGTTCAATTTTAAATGGAACTTCCTTAAAAAAAAAAAGACTACGAAGGGAGTTTAATTCTCAAAGTCATAGATAAACGACGGCCATGGGTTTTTTGACATCGGATACAGTTCTTTTGTTTTGTTATCACTATCTTAATTACAAATGAATGTCCTCCGTGTTTTTGTTCTAGCAATAATTCAATAAACTTTTAAAAACATTAAGGGTGTCATTAATGTTACAAAGGAAGATTATACATTTTATCTTGAAAGTTACTTTCGTTGTGGTTAAGGAAATGACATACTTCAGTAAGTGGGAAACTCCTGGCCAATTGGTCCCACATTCAACGACGTAGTGTGTTGTTTCATTTACCAATCTGCACAAGAATTGTCAAAATTAGCACTTAATTTAATCATATTCATAACTAATTGACTGATGTATGTAATAATGTACATTAAATTGAGTTCCATTTAATTAATATATAAAGCGCCTATGTGAAATAATAAATTATATATATATATATATATATATAAAATTAGATAAAACACTTAGATAAAGTCACACTTGAAATTGCTATATATATGTTATATATATATATTATACATATAACTTATATCGCTAACTTAGATACCCAATTTCAAATGATAACAAAAGCACCCATTTCTTGTCTATTTTTTTTTTTTGAAACAAAAGAAAACGCATTTTGGTTTCATTATCGAGCGAAAAACACATTTCACTTGTTTAGTTACACTCGGTAATCATAACCAGGACGTCGTTTAAATTTGAATACACGGTAGAACTGCAGAGGTTATCAACAAACAACGTGAGTGGTAAATCGAACTTGCTGTGACCGTGTGAATGTCAAATTTATCGTACATATAAATTGGATGTGATTTTTATTAGTAGGGTAGTTCAAAACACAAATAAATTCCGCGAACTTTAGATAAACTGCAATAAACCATATCAAAAATAGTTAATAATTCAGAAGCACGGTTGTAACGTGCGATCAAAATTTGTTCACACGTTATATCGCTTGTCTCACAACAAAAGGTGGCCAATGTGTAATCCCTTCAGGTTAGTAAACATTTTTAGAGACGTTCATAATTGCAAATTTGCAAAACTACTCTAATAATTGTTTAACTTGCGCCTTCTCTACTTTTAATACATATTATCTTACATTTTCTTCGTTTAATAACATGGTATGAGGGTTGTACTATGAAGAATTATCAAAATTTTTACATGCACTATACTTCTATTTTAGAATAGTTGGCTAGCTAAACGTGTACTGTACACGTTATGGTAGTTTCATTGTTGTCACTTCAGATTCCCGCCTGTGAGAGGTGTCCAAGTTGAGACAAAATGGAGGTGATACTCAATATATAATGCTGCTCTAAAATTTTATTTTTATCTGAACAAATCTTCAGGTAAGACCAATGCAATAATACAGGAGTGTGTAGAATTTGTTTTTCCCTATAGCATAGCTCGAGGTTTTAAATGTTTAAAGAGGGGAGGCAATCAGTTTCAAAGGAAGTGGATCCTGAGCTCTAGTTTGTGCTCTAACAGTAATACCGCTGCTGTCATTGTAACAAAAATCGTTGAATACATTAAACAGAAAACTTCAAGAAATCATGAAAAATTCATTGAGTGCCACCTACACGTTGGTAACTGAAAAGTTGCATATGAGACGTGTTTGTGCTCGGCGGGTTCCAAGACTGCAAGAAAAAGGCCTTTCGCGTGCAGTTGAAGATGATGCTATAGGAAGAAGCGGAGTTTTTCTCAAAAGTAATCATTGCTGATAGAACTTAGCTGGGTCATTACGATCCTGAGAGCAAACAGCACAAAGCACAAAGTTCTGGGTGAAAATATCCATTATCACTAACGCCAAAAATGCAAAACTGGTTGCTTCTATTGGGAAAATGGTTTGCTAGCATGCCATAGCTGCACGTGCATCTGCAACTACACTACACAGATGTTCTGCATACTCTGCAAGGCTGCAAACGCTAAACACTACATTTCAGTGCAACAAACTGGAGACGATAATGCCGCAAATGGCTTATTTAGCCTCATGTTGACTGTTTCCTTTTCTCCAAATTTAAGAAACTGTTCGTGGGAGGCATTTTACTTCATAAGAAGCAGCAGTGAAGGCGATTCTGTTAAAAATGGTTTCCAGCATGTTTTTGAAGACTGAATAAGTAAAGGTATGTTTCTAAAGTGTACGGTCATTCCTTATTGAACAGTTCTACTGCATTAACGATTCCTTGTTATATCAAATATGTTTGCAGGTATAAATGTCTGAAATAAAATTTTGCTAAAGCCAGTTCTTTCATAGTGTTGTCGATAGCTGTTTCTTTTTTTAATCCATTGTGCTTGTATTAGAGATATGAGACTTTCAACACTGTCTTTATGATCTGGTATTGCTAAAATAAATTCAGCCATATTATGAACCTCTACATACTGTTCTTCGGTTTTACAACATTTAATATTTTTCTTAGCTTGACTCCATATGAAGTGACAAATTTCTTCAAATTGGAAAACTGGTCAAAACATTTACTATCATCACTTTGTATACAGGATATATCGCTGGTATGACGTTACATTTAGATACTGAAAATATCTAAACGTCCATTCGATATTTACAGCCAATACTGCCTTTTTCATTCGTGTAATATTACAAACACTACAAATAATATCGAATATCACCCTTCAAGCGTATGAAACTAAAATCAACATATAAAACTTTAATATGTACGAAAATAAACCGGAAATATCCGCATAAATACTGATATTTGGCAACCCTGCGTCTAAGTGCTTGGGCTCATCATAGATTAAATGCGTTTGCATTTTAGAGTGAAAATAAAACGCCTTTACATCTATATAAGCCGTAAAAGATCGATGCGAAATTTTATTAGAACCTCAAGATTAATAATGTAAGATGCTAGTTTAACTATGAGTGATATTATTTTGGAACAGTGTATTGCAATTTTATTTAAAATTAATTATTACATACTTGAATTTAAACTTTAAAGGAAAGAATAATAAGTCGAAGGAGAAGAAGAAGAAGAAATACTATCCAAAGCAGCAAACTTTTCTCCGCAAGAGTTACCAACAGTTTCATACTTTAATAATAGCGATATCAAATATGTTTTCTTTAGGAAATTTGTAAATAACGCATACTGCCCAGATAATACATTTTGGAAGAAAAATAAGCCACAAAGAAGGGCGCAGTGTTCCAAAGATAAACCTGGTTCAGTAGTGATCAATTATGTTTATTTAATTATAAGAAAATCATCACGCAATAAATTAAAAGCGAATACAAAATTAAATAAAACAAAGTTACTTAATTGGTCGATATCCTTTTATAATAGATAAAAGACATTTTTGGAAGAAAATTCTTTGACTTAACTCTGACCTCAAGCCCTAAAATGTAATCGCTTTAAACATTTAATTGTATTTAGTAATGCTTAACAAATATAATTAAACTATGTAAGTATCAATTAAAATGTTAAATAGATATGCCTCTGCTGTGAGAAATAAAATCATTAAATACTTTTTGACAAGAGGCTCTTCAAGTGATATTGTAATAAAGGAAGAGAACTTAGTGCATTAACAAACAATGAACAATGTTGATGTTGGCAAGACTTTTAATATCAGCTGCTACAAAATTTGCCTAGCATGTTATCAAATGCTATCTTTGTTGTTAATATTGAATATATTTTTGTCCCTGTTGAAATGTCGATAGTGTAACAAAGAATAGAAACAAGAATGGGAAAAATGAAATAATTTAAGTATGTATTAGGTATTCCAATTTTCTGGCTTTTGTGGCTTCAAGAACGATGAAGTTATTGCAGATTTCATCACGACTGAAAATTTGGATGAAGTGGAAACTAAAACATTTCCTGTAGGTACTACTCATAACGTAGAAGGCCAAATGCATCAAAAGGTGTGATGGCTATTCGACCAGTCTAGTCATTGAATATAACAAAGAAAGAAATTATAAGGCTGTACTTTTCATAGTGCGCCAAAATGAATCGACCACGTGACTAGGGCAGTATTGAAAAACAATAATATTTTAAGAAAGTGATGGATTTAAAGGCACTGCTAACAAAGCATGTTACTTCGTTTATTAGAGGGAGATCGTAACATCTGTTAAAGAAAGTTTTAAAAATACTTTTATCTGTCAAAATTTGCATATAATATAACTCTATCTACTATATATTAAAATAAACAAAATAAAACTCGTACCATTAACGTTCAGAAATCACCAGTAATTATACAGATGTGTTGAGGTTATTTGCAATTATTGGACATTTATCATTGGTGGGTGGAGATAAAGCATGAAAATCATATCTCTGCATCTCAGGGACATTAATAACTAAAGTAACTTCTATTATACTTCAACACTACATGACTTAGTTACTTAGTTCATTAGATATGTATAAATGTAAATTAAATGCTGCGTATTTTCATTATGGCTATAAATCAAAATCTTAATATTTAAGTACTAAAATACGAGTGCATTGCTTTACAATTTCAAAGCAATGTTTGAACTGTCTGTTTTAATAATTGCATAGCATGTTCTGCTAAGTCTTTTAGTCATCTGTGTCATTTTGTTTCATATTAATGAAATGCTTAAATTTTTTATTAATTTTCAACATTTTTTGTCAGTCAAAAGCAATTTAATTCAGCCGAGAATGTGCGCCTTTAGTTGAATAATTGCCAAAATGTAATAGAAACATCTTCCCAGTCACCAGACTTACCGTCACTGGTGGCCGAGGTCGTTAAGGTGCGGACTCATGAGCCGGAGATCTGGGATTCGAGTCCCATCAGGACCGTCATCCCTGACTGGGTTTTTTCTCTAAGTTTTCCTCAGCCCTCATAACTGGCAAACGCCGTGGAGGTACTTTTAACTTAGGCCTGAAACTTTTCCTTCCTTAAAAATTCCTTTCCCAATACATCATTTCATGTCATGTATCATCAATGTCCACCGCCTGTGATGGCTCAGTAGTAAAAATGGGCGTTAAACACCACTAAAAAAAAAAAACAGTCACCAGACTTATGATTAAAAAAAATTATGATTGTTTAGACGATAAAATACGAGATCATACCATGAAAAATAAAAATGGTCTCAAAGAAGCCAAAATTGAGTTAAGTTAGTGTGAAAAATTGTAAAGCTAATGCCAAAAATACTGGCAGCAGTGAGAAGAATTAAGAGTCAGCAAAGAAAGTTTTAAGAACAGAAACAAGAGACTGACTTTCTGCTTCAGAAAAAAAGGACACGTTTTTTGATTCGTTTTATTTAAGGACGCTCTTTAACATCTCAGGTCATCAGCGTTCCATTCAATTCAGGGCGTCAAACGGCCGACAAATTTTGCTCAGAGGCCTCTTCTTTCCAGCTTGAGGTTCTTTTTCGTGCCGTAAATCTACGACATGGGACCTACGGTGTCACTTCCCCCCCCTCCCAGAAGCAAGCCATATCTATGATTTTTACGCCCGAAAAAATCCATCGATCCTGGCCAGGATTGAACCCGCGATCTTGGATTTAGAAGGGAAGTATGGTTACCACAGGACACAGGTATGATGTATGAGTGTCACTGTGAGGGGAATATGTGAACACTTTTGTATATTTATTTATTTATTTATTTATTTATTTTTTGTTAACGGAAGCATATATACAGACTTGTCTTCTTGCCATAGAAAAGCTCTACGAGTTCGAAATATAGCGATTTCTAGTGTGACTTATCTTAGTGTTTTATCCTTTTAAATCTTCTATTATTACTATATATATTTTTTTTGTAAAGATTAATTCATGTTTGTTATAAAAACTAAATTTGTAATATTTTATAAAAAATAATGTTAATTTATTTTATTAGCAACTTTGACATTATTAGTTATATTACTTTATCACTACATTTAGGCCGCAGGACCAGTTTTCGATATTTTCAAAATGGCAAATGCTTTCTACAAATAGGGACTCTTAAAGACTGAATTAAATATATCAGATCTGATAATTAAAATATCTTATTTTGGCGAATTTTACATCAAATCAATGTTGTTAGCATTTGCGCTTACTAACTATTTTAAAATTGTTTTTCGGTATTCTAGAAAACGAACATTCATCAGAATATAAAATTATATTGCAGAATAGGCTGCTAATGTATTTGTTGAAGTGACAGGGAGAAGGTCAGAAGAGATAGATAGGGGGAAAAAAAAAACACTACTGCCTTTCGCTCTGACACTTTATAAATTCAAGTGTTGAGAAATTCTATTAAACTTCAGGTTATGTGGAAAGTTAACCTATTTTATCATCTTCATAGAGCTATTTTCGACGACCAAAATAAAATTAAGGCATGCCATTTTGCCAGTGACTCAACAAAAGGCAGGAGAGAGTAGCAACGGCAAGCGTTATGTCGTTGTTTCTAGTGATTGAACGAAGGTGGGGGGAATGGAGGCAAGCAGTGGTGTGGACAGGCGCTGAAAACCATCCATCAACGTCTGCCGGCGTCCGAGAACATGGGAAATAATGCCACGTGCTTGCATATCAGCGCAACTGAGGTGACACATTATTTCCTCTCCATTCAAGGCAATACAACACGCTGCGTCCGTAACAGGCCATGTTCTGCAAATAGTATAATGAAAGGTCATTAAATTTGTTACCAATACTATGTTCGGAAACAGCCTTTGAAAAGTGTCTTAACACCTTTCAGCTACAAAAGCGCCATAATTGTAGGCTAGTGAATAACCGTGTGCTTTCTATAGCTGGCACACATTTTAACCACGATAAATTCGCTTGCCAATGTCATTAATGCCGACATCAACTATTTCTTTTCTCACGTGGAATTTCTGCGTACTGAGACGACAAAATAACGGTAGCAGCAAAGCAGAAAGTAAAAAGAGAAGAGGCAAAAAATAGCATATAGAAATAAAAAATTAAGAAAGGAAAAAAAAAAAAAAAACAAATTAAGAGTTAAAAAGAATTAAGAAGAGATAGAGTATTTTCACCTACTTTCAGTTTCCTTCACCTTGCCTCTTTTTTACAGTTTAACTTTCTTTCCCCCCTTCACTCTCTTTTTTCTTATTCAAAGGATAAAGAGGGAAAGCAGAAGAAAATATTAACATTTCTGTTTCTCTTTTACTTCCCGCTTTTGATGCCTTTCCTTTTCTCTCTTTATTATTGCTGCTTCTCTTGTGCACTGTTCCCCTTTTTCCTCCTGCTCTAAGTAAGATAGAAAAGAGAGAGGATTAAGAAAGAAGATAATAAAGTTGTTGCTATATTATTTATTATTATAATTATTATTACTAGCTTAGGCACTACGTTTGATTCCCAGATATCTATTTGGGCGAAACTATTGTCGTTTTGTGTTTCCCAGGATTCCATAAAACAATTGCCTGCTAATCGTTTATCTTCTTTAATTTTGTTCATTTATTTATTATTTATTTATTTCTAGTATGCTCTGAGATGAGAAGAGCAATAGTTTTGACTAATATAACCCCTTGCCTCAAAATGTTTCACATAATTTACCGCTTGGTGTGCCGACCTTGCATGCTCATTTGTGATAGAAAATCGAAGTAAACTGGAAGTTACTAAAGAACACAGTTGACACAGTAACAATAGAATATATGCAGTTTCATAGTTATCTGTATTTGGATCGTTCTTCTGGATAGAGTGAATACAGGTAACTTAAGCGTAGTAAGTTTGTTATTGTATTCCATTTTTCACTTTATTCCATTTTAAATGTAGATATTTTCTATCCATTTTCTTAAAATTATTTTTGGATGTTGTTCGCAAACGATATTGCGAAGTCTATTAATACTATTGATTTATCGTGCTTCTTGTCAGTATCTAGTCCATTATAAGCTACAGTCCTGTTATTAGAATTTTCTGTTTCCAAGAAATTTATTTCCAGTTTTCTCCCACATTTTTTGCTTATATTAACAAATGTTATAGAGCTTAGTCAGCTCTTAATGTTTATTTATGTCTGAATGTATTTTCTCGACAGGTCTTGAATTTATTATCATCATAAACATTATCATTATCCCCATCAGCGGCAGCAAAAATCCTGTCTTCTGACGTTCACCATTTGTCTTGTATCCGCTATTTAAACAGAAGAAAAGAAAAGGGAAATTTTCACCTCGATATCTTCATGAAATGTAATTTTAAAATAATGTGTCGGAGCGGCGGAAAGTTTTTGTTCTCATGTTAATGATTCTTCTTCTTCTTCTTCCTCTTCTTCCTGCTTCTTCTTCTTCTTCTCCTCCTTCTCCCCCCTCCTCCCCCTCCCCTCCCCTTCCCCTCTCCTCCCCCTTCTTCTTCTTCTTCTTCTTCTTCATCTATTCCGGCCTCTGTCGTCACTTTTTACGAGATCTACCTAAATCTCTCCTCCCAGTTTGTTAATATAATAATCCATTATCTTCTTTGAACACCTATCTCTGTCATTCTATCAATATGATCTTTCCGTTTCATTTTATTTTCTTCTTTCCTATCGTTCATTGAAAAAATAATCAAACCTGAACTTTTTATATTATTTCTTATGAACTCCAGTACATTCTGTTACATTTCTCATAAATTTCATTTCCGCAGACTGTATACGTAATTTTTCTCTTTTTGCCACTGTCCGAGATTCGGAACAATGTAAAATAGTAGGCGCAGTTTTAACCTTATAAAACTTCATTTATGTCTCCCTTCTAGTTTTTCTTCCTAAAGTTCTTCTAATTGTTCGATAAATGTTTTGAAATTTATTTACTTCATCTCAATGTCTTTGTCAAATTTAAAAATAATACCTTATCCTAAATAATTGAATTCTTCTAGTATTTTAAATTTGTTAGTAAACAAGGTCTCTTCTGTTTAAAAGACATTATCTTTGTTTTCTTTGTAGATACAGTTAAATCGTTATACATTGCATTCTGGCTTAATCTATACACTGTTCTTTGTAAATTATCTTCAGTTTCTTGAATAACTGTTTGATCATCAGCACTGAAGTCTTTAAATATGTGTTTGATTTTATTTTAATCCCAGACTGTAATTCATGTGTTCCACCTTGTAGCTAAGTGACAAGGTCGTCAAATATATATTAAATAAAGTGTATGTGTAAACTTCCCCCATGTCGAAAACGTGACTTGTTACAATTTCATTTCACATTTTAAGATCTAAACTAATAATTAATTTAGTATTTACATACAAACTCATAATGAAACTAATAAGATGTCCTGGAAAATCGCTTGTTTCTAATACTTTCCATAAAGGGACCTTTTTACTTGATCAAAGTTCTTAAGAGTGGGTGTTATGCAATGGGCTGGTTACCCACTCATGTAAAGAAAAGTCTGTAAGGAGTTAGTCGGATTGAAATCAAATTAGAAGACAAGGACATGATAAAGGATAAAGAGTTGGTGTTAAAGATATTTTACATACAAGAACCTGGGATATAACAGAAGAATTTAATTTAAAATGTTAATGATTCAATATAAACATGTGTGAGCATAGATTTATAAATTTAAGATTCAGCTTTTGTTTTCAAATGAACGTATCTGATTGTAACAATGGTAATTTTTCATTATTATTATTATTATTATTATTATTATTATTATTATTATTATTATTATTATTATTACTTTCTCTATGGTAGAGTAAAATTAAAAGTCGATGATATACACGTTTAGTATCAAAATGCGCTTATGAATTGTATAGTTAATATGCAGAGTGTTTCGGAAATACCTTTACAATATTTCGTGGCGGGGTCCGCACACCAAAAGAAGAAAAAAACAGTGCATGTAAACATATGTCCAGAAATCCTTTTTATCATTTGGATGATGATGATGATGCCAGCGCATAGTTTTACACAATACAATTATAGATTATAGCTTAGTGATTGCTGCAAATCCCAAAATCTGTCCAAATACAAAGCGATTCACAAGCAATTGTAAATATTTTGTGGGTGTAATGTAGCAGTAAAAACGAGACGTAAGTATAAAATACAACTTTTCTTAAAATTATTTAATTTCAGGGTTATGGCGCAATACATTACCAGCATAAACAACATGAGCTCTGAAAGCCTCGTGTCTTTCAACACAGTAAAAGCTCTTTATTATTGCCCTCACCATGTAGCTATAGGCTGGAGTTATACCACGGCGTTTACGAACAATGAATACGTGGATTAACAGACAGTGCACCTAAAGCAAGGCTACGACTCAATGACACTACAACATTATTAAGACATGGGCACGTCTCTGTAGAAGACAAGCGATTCTGAAAATTATATTTTGCATACTCTAGGAAAAATACCTTTAAGTTTGTGTTGATTATTATCGCTTCTGTGCTGCATACCTCTGAAATGTAAGTTTTACAAAAAAAAAAAAAAAAAAAATTAAGTTAATGTTATTATTTCTTTGCATTACACACAAAAATTGTTTTATTTATGTATTTATCACTTTGTATATTCAAATTTATTTCACATCCCAAATTAGGGTATTCTTTTAGATGTTTATGTATTGTTAGATCCAATACAAGATATATGTACTAGTCAAAGCAAATACCACTGAATTCTATTGCCTCAAAGCACATTTAAACCAGTGTTATGGTTTACCTAGATTTTTATGCAAAGAACTGCGAACAACAATCTCAATCTTTCCCACGATCTGCAAAAGTTCCTCTCTTTGTGGATAAAGGCTCAAAATTAGGGTTTTATGGTGGATGTGGTAGGAATTCAATTATGTGGTTTGGGATGTAGCATTGCCCTGTTGCAGCGGAATTTCCTTTCTTTTATCTGTGCTGGACATCTTTGAACAAAAATAGCGTAACATCTTCCAAGTTGTTCAGAATAAAGTCGAGCATTAATTGCTTTTTCGTTTGTTCTAATTATATCATCATACACATAAGCGGCTTCTTTTTAATAACTATTTAGCTAACTATCTACGATGGTTTTGGGTTGCAGGATTGTAATAAAATGTTCACTCTTCATTGCTGATTACTTACTTGCTACAAAATACTTCACAAATTACAATTGATTATTTCTGTATTACTTGGAGTTTGCATGTCACAAAGCAGTCTGACAATCTATGTGTCGTTAATTATGTACCTTTGTTGGTAATCCCTACACGTGTTCTCAATATTCTATGAACCAAATCTTGGAACGGGTCTGAACGCTGTTTGAAAACTTCTTTCCCTCCCATTTCAAGTAGCTGCTTTGTAAACTGCTTGCAACAGTCTCAACACGACTGAAGTTTTAAATTTACTGAAGTCATTTTGTCATCTTTAAACTGGTTGTTTATAAAATATTTATTCCCATGTCAACTGATTTAGACTCTTCCAGATCGTCATGGACCAAGTGAATTTAGTTGCATTGGCACGTCAGAGGAATGGGTGATCACTCCGGCGCCTCAAGAACGATGCCAAAGTAGTACTTCCCGTGAAATGGCCGGCAATTTTGTTCAAGAGCCCTCCTTTTTTCAGTTATGGAATTCTTTAACGTGCCGTAAAACTATATCACGGGACCCTTGGCTTAAAGTTAACTCCGGAAAACCAGTGTCCTGAATTTTTAGGGTCCAAAAAAATCGATCGATCTCGGCAGGATTTGAACCCGCAACTTTGGGTTCAGAGGAGAGTGCTTTACGTATAGAATCTAATATTTAAATGCTTTTATTTATTCAAATTTAAAATTTGTTCCTCACTGTTGCATTATTTGTTGAACATTCACAACCTAACTTATTTATGTTCTGCTTTATGAACTGCATTTTTAGATCTGCCTAATTAACTATACTGATTAGCAAAAAATGTCAATACAATGTTGCAATATACAAATGCTGTATTAACTACAAATTACTAAATAATCCAAATATTGTCATGTAGGTGAATCACACAACAGTTTATTATTTTATTACCGGATCACACACAACTAATAACACACTTACCATGTATAAAAATTACCTGAAAACTGCAACTTTAAACAATTTGTACAGCTATAGAGTTCCTGATACCTGAAAAATATTTTGCTTCAAGAAGATGTTTAGCATACATTTATTATTAAACACCTGCTTTCTTTCTTTCTTTTTAAATGCTTGGTGTTTTTTGAAGAACTCTGTGAGTTTCCATAAAATGAACCCTCCTTGTGTCGAGACACCTGTTCGTGTACAGGTGTAATAAAAGTGTGTACGGAACTAACCATTCAACGTAAAAGTAAAAGATGTGTAATGAAAACTAAACGGGATGCGACCGATATTGTATCATAATCGTGTTAGTAATTATCGGTGTATCGTGACCACGTCGTGCACACGCCCACACTGTCAGGGTCGGCTACGTGATTTAAGGGGAGCACCTGCAGCTTCAGGTCAGTGTGATCTCGAGAAATAAGACGGAGTTACTTTCTCGCCACGCAAATGAGCACAAGGTCACGCTCTCAGTTTATTCATCTTTTTATACGAACAATAAGTTAATGTAAGTATTTAGAGGCAAAAATTGCAGAAAACAAACGCAAACTGGTATTTACATAAATGAAAACTTGTACCATAATATGTCCATGTAAGAAAGTGTACGCATATGAGTCAGTGGCGTGCAGGAGTTGAATTTAGTCATGCTCTCCTGTGGAATCGACGTATCAATGCTTTAAAATTGGCGCAATTTTTTTTATTAGTGTTTAACGCCTGTTTTTATTACTGAGGCACCATAGGCGGTGAACGCTGATGATACATAATAGATGAGGCAGTAAATTGGGAAAGGATACTATTTTTTATAAGGAAGGAAGCGTTCCACGCCTAAGTTTAGAGTACCTTCCCGGTATTTGCCTTTTATGAAGACTGAGAAAAACCTGGAAAAAAATCAGTCAGGAAGGTCGGTCCTGGTAGAATTCAAACCCAGATATCCCGCTCATGATTCCGCGCCTAAACGACCTCGGTCACCCGTGTTGGTAAATTGGTCTAATATATACTATGTTGTAAAGCTTTGTGTGTTTCACAGTACACGTTTGATTGCTATATCTGATGCAGAATGAACGTGGGTGACCGAATTCAGAGCAGTTAGATAAAATTATACTTACAGTTGCATCGCTTGCAAGGCAAAGGTTTAATTTTCGCTTTTAGATTTTATATAAGAACTCAAGGTGCTCTTAAAAGATTGTTTAAAATAACAAAATATATTTGAATGATTACTAAAATAATTTCAAATTCCTAATTACTGTTAAATAACTTGCTAATTTATTTATACAAAACAGGATAGTTAATTGAATGACATTAATTGGTGGTAAATGGATTTTAAAGTGTTACTTATACTGTGCATCATGGTCATGTTGCTAGATAAACCTGCTGTATGCAGTTCAGTTTATTGATGACACTTAAAGTGGTACATGATTGCTATGGTTTCAAGGGTAGACATACCGCTTGAAAAATGAACTGTGACTAACTATTCGGTGAGTGTAATGCCATACAAATACACAAAACCAAGACTTACCATAACCAGAACAAAACAAAACAAATGAAAGTGAGTTCTAATGCCAACTCTCTCGTCGACCAGGTATTGGGTTTGTTGTTATGGGTGGCAGAGTAGCAGTAGCAATAGTAGTATCTATTAAATTTGCACAATACTACACAGTTCAATAAACTGCAAGGCGCGCCTGGATCCAGCGGACTATACGTGCTGTTATAAAGCACTAGGTGGATTTGATTTTGTACAAGATATTAGATTAGATTAGGTATTTCACGATGAGCTGTAAAACATATATTCAACAATGAAATAAGATAGGAATAAGTAAATAAAATAAATACAGGAAATTAATTTTAAAATATTAAAAATACACATAAAATGAAAATAATGCCCATGAATTACACACTACTGGACTCAATGGATTTGTTTCCCATCAACCCCTTCTCCGACCATCATTCTTTTCAGAACCTGAGCTGTTTCATTTTCATCAGAACCTAATTTACCTAATATCACCTCTCCTTTCTTGCCTGCAAGCACATCCCTGAAATATATATCTCCGTCTGTTCGATCCTGTAAAGGAGTGCGGTAGTTATTTTTCCCTCCATTTTTCCGCGCCTTTACATTCAACCAGAACGTGTCCCTGATTACCGCACAGATGAGGAAAATTCTCCGCTCATATTCGTCTTAGATCTTAATCTCCGCCATATCTCCTAGTCCGAGCAACGCAAGCCCCTGCCTAGTGAGTTTGGTCCCTATTTTGATGTACTGCCCCCCCCCCCATTCACATTTTAGACCCGAGCATATTTCAGCGAAATCATTCCTCTACGATGCGTAATTGTCTGCTGTCTATCCATATCCTTCAAGCGGTTCCTGGCCCTTCTCCATACACTCTTTCTATTCTCCTTACCAGCCATCCAAATGGTATCCAGCAGTGATTTTTCTAAGCTTTTTTTTTTTTAATATGGATGGGCATGTCATGTTCCCTCCTATACCCAGCTGTTCATTGTAGTACAATGCTCCAAATAAAGTTGGGTTTCTATGAATAATTCACAGCTAGTAAGTACTTCACTACTCTTATTTTACAATCTATGCTCTCGCTATAGCCCCGAATTTCCATTTAATTCCGCAATTCACTGTGCCGCAATTCACTGCCCCGAAATTCCTTTCAGAAAACATGTCTTCACTGAATCTAGGTCCGTACTTTGTTCCCATCGCCAAATTTCTGCCCCACATGTCACTGTAGATCTTACTAGTATTCCATAGACTGTTTTCAGTACAATGGCTGGCTGGGATTCTGCTATATAACCGGGGAGTTTCTGCGTAACGTAATGCGTTTGTAATGCGCGTTCCTAGGAACGGCGGGCTACATTGCGCTGAATGATGAAGTTGAAGATAAGGCTGGGATGATGATAATACATTAGCGGAATGAGTAACAGGGGAAATCGTAATGCTTGGAGAATGCCTGCCCAGGCTCCACTTTGTGCACGACAAATTCCGCTTATGGTTCCTGGGATCAAATTCGGGCCGCCTTGGCAGTCTAACAACTTGGCAAAGGACCCATCTAAACCAAATAGTGATGACAATTAATTATAATTACAAGTAAAGTAAATGCATTTAAAATTGTATTACACAAGTGCAGAACTAGTAGAAATGAACAAGAAAACCGTATCTGTTATAACAGTAAAAAGATGATATTCAGAAGCTGATCTGAGGAGATACGTGGTAGTGAAAATCGATTGCTAAAGCTTATTAATACAATAAAGGGACTTCAATGGGCTGGACACCTGCTGATTGGTCCAGGTACTTTTCACAGATGAATCCAAATTTGTGCGTTTTGGTACCAGGAAAAGAATATTTACCTGCTAATTTAAAGGATAAAAAGTGTCCTATCAGTATGATCTATCAACTGTTTAATATTATTGATTTGGGATACTTTTCCGGTTTAAATTTGGGGATATTGTTAAATTTGAAGAATAGATAGATCAAAAATTATATCATAAAGTTCTTCAGTGTCTAGCAGGGAAACATTTCACAATTTCTAAACATTGATCTGGAAAGAGAAGCAGAGGGTGCTAAAAGATAAGGCTTGACTATCCCAAAGCTCGTACTGCAACTTCATGGAATGAAGTGAATAGAGAATGGTTTAAGAAGATTAAACCATCTCTGGGAAGCATGGAAGAGTATAAGAACAGAATACCTCTGAGGACTTGTAAACCAGATGCCTAGAATTTGCAAATAAATTATCATTATTAATAAAATCAAGGTGAATATTTTAATAAAAATAAATTTAAATTTGTTCGTAGAAATGAATACATTTGGCTTCCTTTGATCTAACAACATATTTCTCTGCTGATTTATTTGTTTATTTGTGTTCCTCTTAGAGAATAAGGAAATTACATGGTGTGTTTAAATTAAAGAGCGGAAACGCAGCTATCAAATGAACTTGGATTTTTACCTTACTTTTTAGTTGTGGAAAAATGTACAAGTAATTGTTTGAACACATCATGAAACAGTATAGTCATATAACGAGCTATGCAAATATTCTTAAATAGGAGGAAACCAAGTTTTAAATAATAATTCCTGAAAAATGTGTATAAAATAATAATAATAACAATCCCAAATGTCCCTAAGAAAGGCAAAGGCCTCCTACAGGAGGGTAACTGTTATTCGCTAATAAGATGAGGTAATTCATATTAGAGTTATGTACAATAGTATTACCCTGTATGCTACACTTTGTTACACTTTTTGTTCATTAGATTTCACTAAGCTGACATTCCATGCATTCCTTCTTCTTGCTATTCTGGACCAATGCGGACCCGCCTGTGTCGCATAGCAGTCTTCCATCTCTGTCTTGGCCTGCCTCTGTATCGTTTGCCTGAGCGCTTGTCTCACATGGTGGTCTTATACGTCCACCTGTCGTCCTGCATCCTCTATATGTATTCTTATAATAAAGTTAATTATTTTCAACCCCCCTTTAATTCCCTTCTCCCTTTGTCATTAAGCATGATTAGGGCTAATGTAAATTCCTGTTTTGTTGAGTTTGCCACTGCACGCCATTGGAACATTTCTTGTTTTCATTTATTTTTCCCCTGAATCACTTATTTTAAGGCGAGTCTATTTTTAGCACAACAAGAGAGAGTTTAACGCCACATTCTGAATTCGACTACTGCTTTTAGTTTTAGTTCTTGTGTATCGTTGAATGACCAAAGTACACTTCTTGATGAAAAGAAAAGAATATTTCCTTCTGTGATTGTCAGAATGTATAAACAATTATTTGTTATTTCACTGGTTCCCAATATATTATAATTTTACATAGTTCACTGTATTGTTTATTTGATTCAGTGTTTTATTTTAGTTATTTTACTTTTAATTACATAACTATAATTATAGTCCATGATCCGTAAAATTATGTTCAATGGGAATTAACTAATTAATAAATGATTAACTTTGGAAAAATACGACCTGTATAGGTAGCAAGGTGAAAATGCCGGGATGGAGTATTGAAATTTTATTTTATTTTGTCAGAATATGTATTTTCAAACAAAAATGTGAACCAGCATTTTTACAAAATCCTTAGTTCTGAAGTTTAAAAGTGCAAAGATGATTACACCTTCACATTAAATTGATTACTTGTTGAGTTAATAATCACCAGAGCAAGAATGAGCTACAGATTCGAAAAAAATATTTCGGCTTTCCTAATTTATAATAAATAATTCCCACCTTCTTCCTCTTAAGATATTTTAAAATATTCTTGTCGTGTAATTCACTTACTAACATGGATGCTGTATTTTTTAAATTAATGTAATTTGAGCTATATACTGTTTACCTCAACAAGTTTTCTTCTTATGTAAATTGTAGAACGTGTAAGTAAACATTTGGAATTAATTTTGTTAATTGAAAAGTTTCCGTTAATCTACTCCGAGTCTTGTAATGGATCCTCATATAAATGAAAAGCTTCTCTCTTTGAGGCTCTGTTAGCATATTTTGCTATTTCAATAGCCACTTTAACTGTTTCGATGTTAATGTTTACCTATCTCAGTTTGTAAGTACAGAATTCATTTACGCTATTTATGTCTCATTTTAAGTATTTGCTGTATATGTTCAAACTCGCATACAGAAAGTTCCATTTAAATTAGCTATCATTTGCAAAACGAAATGTTTGGCATGATATTCTGTTTGAAGCTGGTCGGTCTAATATCCAGCGAAAACTGATCTGTTGATGGATTTCAAAAGAGGTCAATGTAACTTTTCTATAGAGAAGCGCTGTCTATCCCTTTCTGTGCAGCGTGTGTGTGTGTGCGCAGCAGTACTCGCTCGCGGAATAATCTTTTAATGCTTCAGGCGGAACTCTGGACCATCAAAAGCCCATCAGTCCGCCGTCTCATCAGATCATAGAAAGCCAAAGAATAATTCGAAAAAAAAAAAGCATGTTTATATATAAATCCCTCTACATGTTCATGTAGCATGTGCCCCATGTTACCTCAGTTCGTCCCACCCCATTCCCTCTCACAGCTTGTACATAGAAACCCGTGCTGTCCATCTCTCCAACTCTACAGGGTGCTTCAAAAGTCCACTGAAGCATTCCAGTTTAACCTATATGAAAAACTAAGCAAATAAATGTGGCCAGATAGTTCTCGAATACTTAACAACCTCTTTATTGTTTAATGCATAAAGGAAGCGTTTCATACTTAGGTCATATTTTTGCATTTGGGAAAGTGAAGCGTAACCAAATGTTTTGTAAACTTTTCTTGCATTATGAACGCCGTTGGTTGAGCAACAGTAAGAGAGAAATGGGCACTTTAAAAGCGAACTCCATTCAGCAAACTTACAACTTTCAACTTAAAACACGTATGAGGAAAAATTGAACAAATTTCACCTATTGGATATTAAACATGATTTGGTATTTTTAGCCAGTTAAAAAAAAAAAAAACTTGGATATCGTATATTGGAGTTTATACCAATTTAGAGAAGAGGGCAGAAATACAAGCTTGGAGCATTTGGACACTTTTATATTCATATACTAACTACTGACAAATTTTGGAGGTGATTGTTCAAATAATATAATTCTAGAGAAAATAAAGAATTTTTTTTGAATGATTTATTTATGGACGCTCTTTAACATCTCAAGTCATCAGCGTCCCATTCAACTCGGGCGTGAAACGGCCGACAAATTTTGCTCAGAGGCCTCTCTTTCAGGCTTGAGGTTCTTTATCGTGCCGTAAATGTACTACACGGGACCCACAGCTTTACTTCCCTTCCGAAGGAAGCCATACTTAGGATTTTTACGCCCCGAAAAAATCCATCGGTCATGGCCAGGTTCGAACCCGCGATCTTGGGTTTAGGAGGGGAAAATAAAGAAAGACACTTTATTCCCAAATTAGAAGAATTGTGTTTCACGACAGTTTTTATATAACTTGCATTTACTCGATGCTTTAATACCTCTAGCTGTAGTACGAGGTCTTCATTTTTTCTGGAGATTTGAAGCAGGTAGAAACATGCAGTTTAGCTTAAAATATGCTGACACTCTTTGTAAATGCGTGACACAAATTGCAGCTATGTACGCTAGTGGCTGCAGTTAGAGTGAGGATTGTTTTTGATACTTAAAAGAATTACAAGAACAGCGAGTAATCATTTGTTTTCTCCATTTGCGTGATGGGACAACAATGAACATCATTTAAGAGAGACATGTGGCGATGGTGATATGAATGTGAAAAATGTACGTACGTGGGTGCGACAGTTCAAAGAAGCTCGAACGTCGTGTGACAACTGACCGAAACAACCTCGGCCTTGCACCAGTCGGCCAGACATTATGGTAGGGCGAGTGGAGAAAGTTGTTTTAGAGAATCGCCGATTCAGTGTGGAACATATCGCCTCCATAGATGGCATTTCCCTGGGATGTGCGCACACAATCCTGCCTGAAGACCGGAAAATGCGGAAGGTGGATGGGAACATGACGTAGGAGTTTCTTCGTGAAAACCATTCTCATGCTCCCTACTCACCTGACCTGGCTCCTAGCAATTTTTAAGCCTTTTCTAACAATGAAAGACGCTCTCCGTGGTCGCACATTCTTCAGTCGGGCCGCTATTGAAGCTACGATTTTCCAATGGTCAAAACATACTCCTAAAGAAGCGTTCGCAGCGGCCATGGAATCATGGCGTCGACGTTATTAAAAAAAGGTGTAGGTCTGCCGGGAGATTACGTTGAGAAGTTACAGAAGTTTCAATTTTTGGTGCAAATAATTATAAATATTGGAAACCTTAGAACTTGAAAGCACCTTAATAGTACTTTAAATAATTTTATTACGGTTATATTAAGGTAAATATTAACAAATTGCAGTAAAAGTGATGGAAATAATAACGCAAGTCAATCAACACTCTAATACTGAGTTATTTTTATATGCATCCACAGATGAGCGCAGCGTGCGTTGGACCAAGGTCACATTAGTCGCCTGTCATAATTATAGACAGCTCCCAAGTTAATGGCTGCTGGTGAACAGTTTGCTGTTAAGTGATCAAGCATTAATTTTGTATTTGGGTTACTATAACTCAATTTACGGTTAAAAAATCAGCATACTTCTTGTCTTTGTGCCATTATGTGCCATTACAAGCTATTGGAGAACTGTTATAAATTACAGCGTTTTAGTGAATTAAACATTACTGCAGTGCATTGTCTTGAAATATTATCAGAACGAGGGGAAAAAAGCAAATTTTCAGATATAACCACTATTTTGTAGTGGAGCTTAAAGAAAATATCTAAGAAAAGTTGAAAGAATTGCGGACTCAGAGCTGTTGTTAATGAATTAAAAAAAATTAGTCTCTGGAGACAGCCGCCACTTGGAGCAACACAGATTAGCGCTCATTATGAAATAAAATTAATATTCTATGCGCGGCTTGCGTTCGCTACGGGCGCGACCCCCCCCCCCCAAACGACCTTTTTAACTTAAATGCTGTGAAAGATTAAATAATTTTTACATTGAGGGTATATGAGAACATCCAAAATGTTAAATTGTCATTTGCTGGTGACGCAATATTCCAACGAGTTGCTAATAAAACTGTCCAACTTTTATACACCTAGTGTGATTAAAACTATTGCGAGCAGGATTAAAAAATATGATTTTACTTGTTTTGGTTTCTTCCGAATGAAAAATATACTTTTCTCAGACACCATTTCGCGAAATAAAAATATTATTTAGGCTTTTAGGAACATCTCAACTACTGCAACTTCTTGATTAAATGCTTCTGCTGCTTAAATGTTGTCAAGAAAAAGAAACTAAGCATTTGAATAAAAATTAAAGAAAAAAAAACACAGTTACACAATATTCAAAATAACATTAACATATTCGATTCAAAGTAATTAATTATTACTCTTAGAACTTAGCTTGTTCCTATGGCATCGCTGAAGATAATAATATAAAAGCAATGGATATTATATTCTGCAATCGCAATATACCTGCCTATACCTGTACATTTTACAAGACATTTGGCTAGTAGCCTTAAATGTCAGCTTATGTGGAATAAGCCTTTGATGATTGTGCTAATGACAGAAGACGAACAAGAGAAAGAGGTAGTAGCAAAGATAGAAAGAAAATACTAAACACAAAAATATAATACAGGAAAAGAATTGGGAAAGATTCAAATATCGTGTTTTTAGACTGTTTCTAGTACTTTACTCTTTGTGTTTCTTTTTATGGACTACTTAGGTATAATAAATTATAATCGGGAGTTATAATTTTAATTTTATTATATTATCTATATTTTATTAAATTTATTTCAAGATAACTGATGTAAAGACATTTTTTTAAAAGCAACAGTTTTTAAGTTCGTCCTTAAATTTTATGTCACATATTCAAATTAAGTCCTCTTTCTCTAAACTTGTACGAAAATTACTTACTCATGAATGAATACAGGAAGGAATATTCAGTTATGTTGGTGACAGAAGGTTCCTACATGAGTTCATTTTAAAAGTTAGAAAATTAAAATCAAGCACCTCTAAATTTTCGGGACAATAGCAAAAATCTCGTACACTAATTTCTATTAAAATATAAGCTTCATCAAGATGAAATTTGAAAGTAAATAACCAATGAAAAATGCAGCAACAGTAATACAGTGTATAATCCAGATAATACTCTAGCCTAGATAATATAGATGGAATAACTTCAAAAATATGTTGCTCAAATGTAAAAATGAAAATAGTTTATTTGAACGTATATCCATGAATGTTTTGCGCTCTCGTTAACGGCTTTCAAAATATATACTAAACGAAATTACCTTTCAAGTTGTCTGCAGTCTGTTTATGACACTTTGTTCTTCAAAAGGTTCTAAAAGAGATAATGAAAATGTCCAGTTTCTGTCTCAAAGCAGACCGTAGGCTCACAATTAACTACCGGAGACAAATATACTATTTATTCTCTCTTCTCCATCTTCTATGAATACCACAAAGGTCTATTTCTCAAGAATAAAAATTGCATTAATTCTTTTAAATAGCCCAGAAATAGAACTCAAAGGGCTTATATGAGTCAACTGATCAGGAGGATCTTAGGTTTAGGTGCCTGCGTGGCTAAACTGTGCCCAAACATCATTATGCATGTGTGTTTGGACATATATGAATGAAACGTCGGCCAAAAATCACGTGTTTGCAAGAAAGGGTCGTTTTGTTTTGAAACTCATTTTGGCAAAAACACCCCCCAATGAGAATATTTATTGTACACTGATATGTGGCAATCAAACTGTGCCTGTAAGCACATGTTTCAGAGTGTAGGGAAATAGCTAAGAGTATCCAGTCAGGCATTGCATTACAAACTTCAGGAATCGCTTTTACAGGTTTAGTATTCCCATATTCAGATAGGCGGTGACAAATGTTTTCTTAACAGGACATTTCCGGCATGGAAACCTTTCCTCGTATAAACGATGGGTATCTATAGAACTACCATAAGGTGTATATATAATATAAAATAAAAATAAAAATAAAGTAACACTATTCACAATGTAACAAATTAACAGTAATTACAACAGTAGAAAAGGACAAAACACCAAGAAAAAGTCACACTTAGATCGCCACACTTCGGGCTCGTGGAGTCCCTCAATGGCAAGAAGACATGGAGGGACTCCACGAGTTCGAACTGTGGCGATCTCAAGTGTGACTTTTTCTATATATATGTCTGCTTATTTCTGATTTGAGTACTTGATTTCAGCAACGCCGGTCATTAAGAAAGAAAGAGTTCCAGGACTAAGTTGAGGTACCTCCTCGCTACTTGCCATTTATGAGGACTGAGGAAAACCTGGAAAACACCTCAGGGACAGGACGCTCTTGGTGGGAATCGAACCCCAGACCTCACGCTCGCTAGTATGCGCCTGAACGACCTCGGCCACTCATTGCGGTTCGTCAATCAAATATACCACTAACAACCTTGTATCAGATTGTGTAAAATCGTATTTTGTATTCCATAAACCCACCTGTGGAAGATTAAAAAAAATGTACCGGTTAGAATGTGCTTTTGAAGGAGTATGGCTCGAAAATCAACATTGTGTATATAATATGAGCAGTTGTGTTCTTTATTTTTGTGTTTTCCGTATATTCGTTTCATTCAACCATCTGCCAAAAGAACCAATCCCCGCGTTATCGACGATCAGGCAGATGGCTGAGTGGAATGTGCGGTAGTAATCTTGTACTAACATCCCGTTCTATATTTATAGAAAGATATAAAATTGTTTTTAAAAGTATTTTTACAAAATATATTGCATTCATTATTAGTAGATTGCATTGATTTAATATTATAAAGAATTATATTAAGGTTAGTGAATAATAAGGTTAATGCAGTTCTGTTATTATTTCTATGCACTTTCTATTTTTTGTACGCTGTTCTTATAACAAATATATTGCAGAATACCTAAATAAACATGAAAATATTATTAACTACTACTCAATTATTACTTGCGACACTTTAAACTTTATTCTAACTATTTGTTAATAAGAAAAACTTTCTCTGAAAATGCAAATTTCAGACAAGTACGAATGTGTATAAGGCAAATGAAAGAGTACACAAGCTGAATAAAACCTTCATGCTTCTTGTATATAAAATAACTGGAGATAAAATTAGCAATAATAATTTACGTATAGGGGGAATGTAGCAAAACAAATCTCTTGTTTTTCTTGATATACCAGAGACACTGAGAATCGAGTAAAATGACCCACCTTATGAGTTTACCCAGCTCAGCTCATCACTTATCATCAAAAGTACAAATCTTGTTTCAAGAAGTATCACGTTACCGCATTAATGTAATTTCATACAGTTAGTTGGTCACCTTATATTTGAGTGATCATAACATCAACGTGGAAATATCTAGCAGAATCCATTTTGAAGATTGCAATGAAACATTCAATTAGTCTTATTATTTCAATTATTTTTGAGTAATTATTAATGACATGTTTTCAGGTTTATACAATTTTCTGCCAAACTATTTGTTTTGTCATTAATGTTATACTGTTATTGTTTCATCGAACTTCTACATTAATGAGGAAATTTAATTACACTTTATTTTAACTACAATCACGGGCAGCCTTATTTGTAGATTCAATAAACTAATTCATAAAACGCAAGTTATTTCCGTTATAAACTTTGTTGCTGGATAATAATTTGAAATGGAGTTGGAAAAAAAATTGCAATCTCTAAAACTACAGCTATAGGTGTTATCAAAACGTTAAGGTTAAAATACATTAAATTATTTGTAAAACATGTAAAATTTTTCAAACAATATCATTTAAGAAAGAAAATCCATATAGAGTAATTCAATTATTGTTGTGTAAGAATGGCAAAACATTTCGTGAACAAAATAGCTGAGGAAAAGGCGAAAGGAACGCACACATATTTATAACCCAACTAACATTCTTTCCAAACTAATGATGACTGGAGAATCTTTTTATGGTCTTTCTTTTCACTCTGATGAGTTTAAGTGCCAGCGGACCAAACAGTAAAACACAAAACTAAAAGTACAGTCCCGAGTCAAATAATATGCTAGATTAAACTAGGCTTCACAGTGTTGAATGTCCTTAATTTGTTATGTGATAAATCACTAAATTAATCAGTATTACACAATGCTAAAATCTGTTGCATTGTACTATTAACTTTGAAAATATTTAGTTTTTACATTTTAAATGTTCAGATATAATCTGAAAGTACGTGACAACTACAAATGAGAAAAGTGGTAGAAATGCTGAAATATTTTACCTTCAGAAACTGAAAACAGCTGATTCAGATTTAGTTTAGCATGATAAATCACAACTTCAATATCATTGTGTAATTGCTTGTTTGTAAACAAGTCATTACTATGAATGTTTAGGAGGTAAGAAGAATGTCAGAATTAAGACAAATTTTCATAGCACACCTTAAGCGGATCAGAAGATTTTAAACTGTCAGGTTTTCTACATATCGTAAAATTCCTGTGATACATTCAGAAAGATGTTTTCAACGTCAATCGCGCTCTAAAACAAAAGACATATTAAAGGATGTAAGCTATTCAATACACATTCTCATTAATAAACAAAATGTCAGAGGTTATCGACGTTGATGCAAGGAATGATTGTTGTCAAAAGCTGTAAACACTTTTTATCCTGAAAAAGGAGAGACTCTTTGCAGAGTAAGAGATTCTGAGGCACGTTAAACCAGCTGATTTTTACAGCCTGTTAAGAGAGATTTTCATAACAATGATAACTTGCCTATTCATTTAGGAAAAACTTATGATATTGAATCAAGATCGCAGGCTCTGATATTTGTGTTTAAGGGTTTCATTAAGTTCTATCTGGTCAAAGTTAAACATATATGCATTCACGTTCATTTTTCTCAATAACTATTTAATATAGGAAGTTGAAAATATTACCAAATATTATTTGTTGCTTCGCCAAATCTTTAAAAGAGTCTGCTTTCACCATTGTTAATAGACTTTTGAGATATATTTAATACTATTTTACATTTAATAATTGGTGTTTCAGAATATTGCTGTTTTTATTTTTTATTAATCACAGTATTAAGAAAAGATATACGCGGAGAGCAAATGGTAAAGTTTTCTGCATGTTAAAGGAGTTGAGAAAAAGGAACATAAATGTGAGAAATTGTAGTTTTCGGAAAATAGCCCTTAAAGTGGAAAATATCTAATTATATATTAATACATTCCTGCTTTGAAAGTAAAACTGCAACTTTAATATTATTAAATGCATGAAATATTATATACCTTTTTAACTGTCGAAATCCAAAGAACAAGAATGGATAAAAATTTTTTTTTGAAAATTTGGATATTTTTTACCTTGTGAACCCCCTAAATTATTTCTTGAAATGTAGTAAATTTCTTGGAGTCTGGGTGTGTATAAATATTTGAAGTAATGATTATTTAAGAAATAAACGGAAAATGACAATATTTTGGAAATGGTACCAAAGTTTTGTTTTATTCTAATCCTTGAAAATTTAAAAAAAAATTGTTATTTTTATGAGCTAGGTTTGAGATATTTGGAAAGTTTGTTTTACTTTGAATAAGTAAATGCTTAAGTACCTCACTCCAGAGTAATTTGTCTTTCATCAATCTCAAAGTGATTCTAAAGTCATTACACAATCATTTTGTCTCCCATATTGACTTGATGAGCTACATATGGAATCTAATTGACTTCTGATACCACTAAATTCATCTCAAAGGCTGAAAGAAAGATATATATGAAGTAAACTATTAAAATATAACATATTCTTGGTGTATAACAAACAGAAATACATCTCATCAGCTGATCTTATAAATAGAGTGAGCATCCTATTCAAACTCATTACCGATTCTGCCCTTTGGGTATGCATTAATGAAAACTAACAGTTTATAGAAGCAATGCAGGGAAATAAGAAGTGTAGTTTCCAAAAGAAGTATATTTTTCTTGGTTGTACTAGGCTTATGTAAAAATCATTTTAAGTTTCATACTCCTGAAGTAATATCTCATACTGTTTAATACAAAAATCATAAACCCCAAAATTATGAAGTTTTAATTATTCGATATTGCCTTAATTCACGCTGTTATTTCGGGATGTTTTATCTTTTTCTTAAAACATGAACAATTTTAAAACTGAAAAGTTGTCCATATAGCTAGTTTATTTCCAATGTTATACATTGGAATTAAATATGTTTTCTACGTGACAACAGAGAGACCTAGAGTGCTCTAATTGTGAAGCAGTGCATTTTGAAACACACTGTATGCTCAGAAGGTGCTGCTTATATACACATAGAATGAGTGAGGGTATGGGGAGAGCTCTTTTGAAGCTTTTATGAATGCAGAATACAGTGTATCAAGCAATGCGCTGCTCCCCTTGCACAGGCAGTGACATGCTCGTGTTTTCTTTTCATTTATGAAAAGCCCTGACCGACTGACTGGCGAGCTCTTTTATTTCGATTCGGTTTGGTGAGCGCAGTTTAGGTACAAGAAGAAGGGAGAATTGAAATGGATGTGCTTTTATATAGCTATTAAAACGCTGGTCGTGCTGGAGGTCCAGAAAGACCACCACGGTATAGACAAGTGACAGTAGAACGGCGAAGGGGGAGGGGGAGAGCTTTTATGTCTTAGTCGGCGGCATGTTTTGTGTAGCATTGCAAGAGGGGATATTGTTCCACCCGAGAGGGGTTAAATGTAAGTGCGGGATATTAATGAACAAAACTCCCAGTCTTTCATTTGACTTCAGGTATGCAATAAGACAAAACATGTAATTGGTATGTGCTCTGCTAAAGCCCATGTATTAACTCTGTATTTAATTACGTATTTAAACTATCTCATTAGAGGTTATCTAACCATTAAGTCAGTCTAAATGACTAAACACTGCAATTTATGTAATACAAATAATATTATATATTTATATATAAGAGTTTAAGAGCTAGTAATACCATATTTTAATCACAAATTGACAAAAAAACGCTATAATATACACAAAATATGGGTAGCTAAGTATCCTCCTTTACGCAAGTTCAGTAACAGTTAATAGTATTCAGGTAAGAAATTGAACGAAAGCAATGCAGCTTCACATCTTCAAGTCCATGTGCAACATTAGATATTACACCATCCTTAAATAAGTATTTTTGGAACTAACTTATTTCAGCTTGCATGAACCCACTAGTGTAGTTGTTGACAAGAAAACATTAGCGACTGCGTGAAGCGAGACGAACAGCGGAATCGAAACTTGGCATAATCGCGTCACGACTCTATAAACAATGTATAGACCTAATAGACTTATGGAACTAAAATGTGCATACATAAATCGTAAGCACTGAGCAATATACTACATACCCATTATAATGTGTTAAAATTTTTTTATAATATATTGTGTTATTTAACGCGCCTAACTAGCCAATAACAATCAAGTGCTTGCTTCAATAAAATGATCTTTTCACGGGGACTGTACCTGTCATGATGTATGACATAGGTGTTTAGCTACTGAGTACGCCGCTGGTAAAGCAAGATTATATACGTATTATATTATTTCCTTGATATAATGCTTAGTTTAGTAAAACAGAATTACATGAGCAAATGACTCAGAATACATAACATATGTTAAATTTGTATTTATAAGTTAAAATCAGACTTGATGTAATAAAATCATTATTTAAACCATATATGTGGTGCTTTTAATAAAATAGGATTACTCACTTATTAACATGTTCTTAAAATTTCTAGAATGCTAACATTTTGTATATTTTATATTAATCTAAAACATTTCTTTTTGTATCAATGAAAGAGCACGGAGTATTTAGCTGCCGTTTTTCTTTCCTGCCATTTTAAAAACATTTGAGCTCTTGAAAATATGCGGGTGATAAGTATTTTCAAATGTTAAATTTTGGTCGATTTATAGCATTTAATATTTCTTTATATACCTATGTCACGGATCATTTTCTTAAGTATAGGCGGAAGTTCTTGAAATATTGGATTTTTCTATTAAAATAGATATAATTTAAACTGTGTGAGAAAGTTGTGTCTTATTTATATCAAAATATGCTACACTTTATTAAATATTAGGAATCAAATATTTAGAATGACATGCAATATTAAACATAGTTACATAGAATAGAAAACTTTTGTATACAACCATAAAACACATTTATGAGAAAAGTTTGAAGTAGCTTGGTTTGATATTCAAGAGAACAATTTCAGTATTGTAACGAGCTTTATTTTCGATATAGTTCCCTGAAGGTTCAACGCACTTGTTCCAGCGTTTCCTCAGGTTCGTGATTCTCTCTTAGAAGCGGGTTTCTTAGAGAATCTCAAAACACTCGTTTACTTTCTGTATGATTTCTTCACTTGACTTAAATTTTGTTCACTCAGGAAAGTTTTGAGGTTCGGGAACAGCAAGTAATCCGAGGGAGTGAGTTCAAATTGTAGTTCGGTCAATTTGTTTTGAGTGACCAGCGCCTATTTTGCCATTCCCGAACGTTTTTCCGCAATCGTTGTCTTAGTCTTTGTAAAAGTGATGCACAGTATTCTCCACTAATGGTTTTCCCCTTATCTATTAACAGAATCAATTCCTTTTGCGTACCAAAAATCTCAAACCGAAATCTTTACAGCAAATAATAGAATTCATTTCGCCTTTTTCGGAGTCGGTTCGCCCCGTGCGGTTCATTGTTTAGACTGCGTTGTGTACAGTAATGAATTCACGTTTCGTCCATAGTCACAAAACGCCATAAAGCCGGTTGGATTCTTCTTAAATATTTCCGAAAAGTTGACTGGTGTTTGCATACTATTTCGCTTTTGTTCCGAATTGAGTAGATGCGGCACCCATCTTGCACCAAGTTTTTTCATATGTCATTCATTAAGTAAAATTAAATGAACTCGCACATTTGAAATTACGATGGCCTCTGCTAACTCGCGCACTTTTATTCGTCTGTCAAACAATATTATGGAATTTATTGATGATTTCTGGCCTCATAGCTGATTTTGGAGCTCCAGGATATGGTGCGTCCTCGATGCTTTTTCTGCCAGACCTCAACTTATTTTTCTAAAGTCGAAAGGTTTCATAATAAGGCCCTGAGTCATCCAATGTAGGCGAAATTCCACTCATGAATTTCCTTTGCTGTTTTCCCTTACAGCTAAAAGGAAAGCAAATATACAGCAAATTATAATCCTATCCATTTTTCATTGTCACTCAAAACGCTTTTTTTAAACAACTGACAAACAATGAATTAACACCCGAATGACTTGTGACCATAGAATATTGATATATATGAAGCAAAATTTATGACCATGTGTACAGATGATGCCGTTGCCCTCTATTAGTATGCGAACCAAGTTATTTTTGAAACCACCCTCGTATCTGTCAAGCTATTAATCAGAATATGATAATGTGAATACAAACCTGAAGTACCTTGATTTGTTTTATTTACGGCCGCTCTTTAACATCTCAGATCATCAGCGCCCGTTTGAAACGGCCGATAAATCTTGCTTAGATGCATTTTTTTTCAACTTGAGGTTCTATTACATGCCGTAAATCTACGACACGGGATCAACGACTTTACTTCCCTCCCGTAGGAAGCCATATTTAGAATTTTTACGTTAGAAAAAATCCACCGATCCTGACTGGGATTGAACCCGCGATCTTGGGGTTTAGAAGGCAAGTATGGTTACCACTACACGACCAGGAATAGACAATCCAGAAGTACCAAACACAATACACACTCTCTGAATGCAAAAATATTAGTAAAAACAAATGTAACAAGAATTCAGATTTTGTATTCCTATCCCATACATTTTATGAATTATCATTATTTTTGCTTTAAGGAATTAATTATAAAGAGGGATTTTTATGTTCATTAAAAGCATTTCATTAGAGGTCATCTTCAATTTATTTGTGACACTGTGTAAGGATTTAGACTTAGAGCCTTTGTTTTTAAATCATTTTTAAGATACCATAATAGCACTTTCAGATATGTACGAAGCTCGAAGATGATGTGAGTTGGAAATTGAAGCTTAATCCATTCCTACACAATTAAGTCAAATTAGTGCTTGGAAAAATAATCAATACTGGATGATGGTCTCCATTTTATTGAATTGTGTAAAGTTAAGAATCAATTTCGTGATAGCGGAGTACATTAAGCTACAACACATTCCACACTTATCTCATATTTGCCTACAGCAGCTGTTACTGATAACTACTGTTGGGAGCTGGAGAAGGAGTACTACATAATTTATTTAAACATTTCAGATTCGGTCCATTCTCATTTGCCTTAACGAAATCAGAATATTAATTAATAGTTCCGTTGTCAGCACATTCCTCTGACTAGCCATCTCTATAGCTCCCAGGAATATGTGATAGTCAATGAAGTTTGCAATGAAACAGGCGAACCAGTATTCATGTTAATATCTTGTACTTTATATATTGCTCTAATACTGAAAATTTCACTTCTATTTAAATTTACAAAATATTATGTTTTACAATGTCAAAATTTTTTACCATTTACCATAATTTTAAATTAAAATTGGCATCACCATGTACTCATATATCTGTATTTTTATTGACTATTTCTTTAAAGACAATTTCTCTATTTGACAAACGTACAGAAGCAAATTCCAGAGTAGAAAAGTGCCCGCACTTTGCAGATTTTAGGAATATGTTTCAGTTCAATAGCTTTTTGCTTGTGGGTTTAGCTTTCTCCCTTCTTCACATTCTTTCCGTTATTACTTGCCTCGATCTCTGCTTCGAATATAAATTGGCCAGAGTGAATCAGTAGAAAAGAAGAAAAAGGGAGTTTTCTACAGTAGCTGTCCTCCTTTCTTCCCCTTATTCGCATTTCAGGATCACCTCATGTTCCTTCGCATTATCGGATACGAGTCTAAAAGAGAAAAGCAGTGTGAGGTAGAAGATACAGCAGGGAAGGGAGAGAAACCTTAAAAGGGAGGTGTGTCTCAGGGTCAGAGTGAAATTAGCCATTAAATCTGTAAAATGGAAGAAGGGGAGGCTAGGACAAGATAGCAGGGAGACCATAAGGAAGGGTAGTAGTGGTAGAAGAGACACAAACCTAAAAGGAGGGAATGAGCATGGAAAGAGATGGATATATTTTTCCATCAGAAACTGTGGCAAACTCACGAACAGCGACCCGCCCAAAAAGCGGTAAGATACTCTATAAATAACGACCATTTCCACTTCAACAACACAAAGCTCGGGCTAGAGAGCTACCTAATGTATTTTGTAAGCCGTTAACCAGTCTCTGGCACTAGTTTTTGGAAATTAATGTAATTCATTATACCAGTGAAGCTTGTATTCTCAACTAAATATTGCAGCATCAAATACTGGACATTTACCAGGAAGCAAGTCTACTAAAGAGGCGGGGAGATTTCTGCTGTAGTGTTTAAAAGGATAAATTACTCGACGCATCTTTCAAGCAATTTAGAAT